>JAODJU010000115.1:1056424-1070983 GCA_026776725.1 Gnathonemus echidnorhynchus
CTTTCTGGACGGCCAGTCTACCTGCGGATGGTTGGGGGTGGGGTGGGGTGGGGTGACACTCACACTTCATTTATGGGTGAAAGAAGGAGCTTTGTGATATCCAGCCGGGACAGTCTGAACACCACCCAAGAGGAGAACATCGGCCCGACCAGCCCCCCCCCAAACACATCTCAGACTCCATGGGGGTGGGGAGAAAAGCAAGAACAATTAAACCTGGTGACAGCAAAGGTACATTAATCAAGGGTCCCGTTACATGGCAACTATTTTTTAAGAAGAACACCTTCCTTGTAAAAAAGTTTCCTTAAGGATGTAAAAGCCATGCTTGCCTGTCAGCTGTACACATGTATTAAACTTGTAGATAAATGTATGAAGTTGAGGACAAAAACCCTGAAGTAACAGGTAGATACTTTTATGATATAAGGGTGCTGGAGAAGAGAAAAAATATATTTTTCAAAAATGTGCTTTTATACTTTCAAGTATTGTAAAGATGGAAAAAAAAGAACAAAGAAACCCTTTATTGCATTGAAATAACCGTTTTCCTTTTGTGAATGGAGAGGTATTAAAGACCAAAACAGCCTTTTTCTTTTTTTTGTTAAGCATTTAAGGTGAGAGACAATACTGAAAGTGCCTTACTTTACTCACGGTCATTGAGTTTGAATGTCTCATCAGTTGGTTGCTTGACCAGGTCAATCAATGCCACCGTTTGCCACACATAACGGAAACACTGCAAGTCAGTTATCCAGTTAGTTGCCCACCCGCTCGCCGTGGCACCCGAACCAAGATGAGAGTTCAGTCTGCCGTAAATTTCGCCTTTCCTCTAGCAAGGAACCACACGGGCTCCCACTGCAGCTCTTGCTGGAGGACGCCAGCACTTTCTGATACTCGAGGGGATGAGGCCAGTGTCAGGTGCTAACTATCTGACCTGTGAGTCCAACTGAACACCTGTGAGAGGCAAAAACAGAGCCTGGAACTTGCAGTATGAAGACCAAGCAAAGAGGGTGGCAATCTAAGTTCCTGTCATCTGCTTGCTGCTCAAAATCCTAAATCCCATTAGCTCCCCCATGATACTCCAAGTCTTGTATTCCCGTCTCATTCTTTATGAATCCAGCTCCTAGTTTGTAGCAAGACTTGCTAAAGTTTACCTAAATATGCCCACAGGCGAGCCTGAGCACCCATAAGGGGTATGGAATGAATCCCACTCTGTGTAGAGATTTTGGAAGACCTTGGTCACACGTGACACGTCAAAGTGGCTAAAATAAAGTCGTAAATAAGATATGCTGGGAAATGTTTGGCTCCTGGACTGCCGATGCATGTGGCGTCCCTGAGGGCAGGTGGACTCGGCCAGCCCACTCGAACCCGCACCACTCCGCTCAGTATTGCATCATGCTGTCGTCCCCTACAACTCCTTTATTTACTATGCAACAGGTTGGCCTTTAATTTTATGTATGGTGAGATTCGGTGTCACAAATTAGTCTTCCTGATTGATGCCTGATTTTGTTTGATCCATCTTCAGTATTGATTGTGCAGTGTTATTTTGACAATACACATAATACATAAATGCTTGATATTATTATTATTATCAGTTATTATTTAGATGTTTTTTTTAACTAAATAAGTAATAGAAAGAAGATCGTAATGGTATCTTGTGCAGGTTTCTGACTGAACTGGGAAGGCAGGGCATCTCTACAAGTGCCCCGCTTGACGTTAATGCTAGAGGAGGATAGGGATGCACCTTTTTCATGGGGGTTTGGAGGCCCTGCAATTTTGCAAAGTTGGATGTGGAACCATTGTGAGTGAAACTGTCATATTTGATCATATCTGCCTTTATCCACTCACTCCATGTTAGGGTTGCATTAATATATCATATATTTTTTTAATATATAGTTTTAATGAAATAACCTTTTTGGTTGAAATGTTTAATTACTTTACCATGACTGATTTTTTAACCACCCTGTGTGCAAAGTACGTTTGTTATTATTATTATTATTATTATTATTATTATTGTTATTATTATTATTTTACTGGGTTTTGTAAAAGAGTATAAACTTCACTTTCTGTAATAAGTTACAGATCCTGACCCTTATTTAGTGTAAATTCCAATTTATTGCCTACAGAACAACAACCTGTATGTATTTACAGCCATTGTTACAAGTTTATAATGTATTTTTGTATCTTATTTTATATGTACGTGATACAGTCTGATGACTTCTTTAAAAAATTAATCCGCGCAACACAAAAAATGAGAACCCTACGGATCTGAGATTCTTTGGTCTAATTTGCTTTGCCGCAGCTCACCGGGCTCCCTGTGCTGGGCCAGATTGTAATGAATACATACATACATGCGTGTTTTATTTCTCACTTTGTTTTTTTTTTATGTTGCTTGCGTTTTCTTCTGTCTTTCTGTTGTAAATTGTCCTTTATAACTAATAGTATTATTTTAATAAATGTTATAATACAAATACTAATACAAACAGTCTTTTTATTAACTTGGGATGGCTAAATCTGACATCTTATTAAAACATTATGCGTTAAAAAGCGAGATAATTAACAGGTTGAAAACCTGAAGCAGGTTCAATAATCTTATTTTACGATTAGGCAGTATTGCTGTAATGAATAATTGATTAATGAATTAATAATTAATTTAAATGCCAGTATATCAGTGAAACGGCTAGCTATTTCTCATAGCTGTGCAGAGCACCTACGTTTCTACTTTAAAACATCTGCTTATTAACTTATAGCCCTTAATGGAGGGAGATAAAAATCTCACATTGAATGGGGCACCTGGCCCTAGGCCTCGCTACGGGACTGGTGTACTGACAAGACGTAGGTCTGCCCTCTCGGGCGCCGAACCCCTAATGTTTGACAGGATCCATTTATATGGCATTAGGACAAGACACATTTTCTAGTGACAGTCACATTATCCCCCCCCCCCCCCCCAAAAGCTTCAGCTAGATGGTGTGACAGAGTGAAATGGTCGATTGTCTGTAGGAACAAGCGGGAAGAACGTGGGGGGAACTCATAACGCGACTCAGAACACTGATCTTTTCAGAAAAGAAAGAAAAAAAAAAAAACAAGCGATAATCACTTCTTCTGTCTCACGTTTGGAGCAGCGCTGACAGGCCTTATTCTGGCACACAAAGCCTGGAACGCCAGGAGCAAACACCCTTACAAGGATGTGCAAAGTGCCTTCTGACCAGGAATCGGACCTCAGCTGGACTGCGGTGCCAGACAATGGGACAAGCTCAGTTTTGGTAAACTTATGGCATAACATCATAGAGGTGAGCTGTGGGATCAGCTTAATCAACAGCCATTTTTTCAGCATTTAAGAGTGAACAAAAGGCGGATAAACCCTAATGAACGAGCCTCAGGCAAATCAATAGGTTCCCTTGTGCTGCTTAATGTTTGAGAGGTTTGTTATCTGGGATTGTAGGATTGCTATCTGCCGTTATCTCCATGGCTGCCAGACTGAGTAGAGTGATGCACCAGAGGCCTACCGCCCCCACCCGCCCCCTGGCCCCGCACCCTGCCCGCGAGGCAGCTGGAAACCCGATAACCGCGACTCCTGACCATGTTTCGCGACCGGGATTCGTGCCCCGTGCTGGTGGAAGCACACCTTTTCCCTGGACCTTTCTCAATCACCTTCCTTGTTTCTTCCTTGCCTTGTTCTTTTCCCTTCTTCTTCTTTTCAGCCAATGCACAGCTTCCAAAGAAATCACCAGCCCCCCCCCCCCCCCCCCCCCCCCCCGCACTGGTTTTCTGCACTGTGCCGATAAGCCCAGCTCAGGCCCCCGTTGGCTGTTTTGAGAAGTTGTGCTTCATGTTGCCACTGCCTGGCGGGCGGTAAAAAGCGCTGGCTCGCATAACGGGCACATTCGAGTCTCTGGGGGGGGGGATCCTAAAAACGTGGGGTGACCTCACAAACAGGGGGGCGGGGTCCAAGCCCAACATGTCCCACCTCACCATCAAGTGATTGAACAAGCCCCAACTCCAGCTCGAAATATAATCGTGGATAGACCCCGGAATTACCTCGCCCTCTTCCCTTTGGCACCTCAGGCAGCGGCAGCCGATGTGCTCTACAATCCACACCCCCCTCCAAGTACTACCATGTACCCCCCCACCCACCCCCTGCCAGCAGTCAGATGCATTAGGAAGCCGATTCCTCCCAAGAGCAGCAATCAATCAGGATGAAATATTCATTCTCGCATGCCTTGAATTTGCATGTGGGGGGCTGCGGGTTAGATTGTGTTTTCCGCATCACCCAGGCCACCCCCCCCCCAGCCTGAGGTGCCAGTGTCCCTTCCGACCCCTCCCCCCCCACAAACCCTAATGCTGTAACATAATGCAGTGAGGGGGAGGGCTAATGAGTGGATAATTGGTCTGCCCGAAGGAGGTGGAGCCCAGAAATGGCAGTGATGGCGAAAGATGAGCCGGCCGGGCTTCTCTAAGCGCCCCCGGGGGGGTGTTTGTCGACACACTCGGATCACCTTAGTGAGGCCTGTAGCTCTCATGACCTTCATGCTTCCATGCTTCTGGCTGTGGGGCCGGCCGCTGACCTGAGGGGTGACCTCGCTGTCCCGGACCCGCCGGCTGAGGAGGGCACCACGTTCACTCCAAGATGCTGTATCTGCGTATGGATCTACTGTGGAGTGCAGTGGCCATGATTCCAGATTATAGCACTTCAGTCCGTCCACTGCTATTCAAAGAAATGGAATTAAATCTAGACAGAACGGGAGTTGTGCTGAACCTCTACTGAACAGCAACGGAGGGGAACAACTTCACTGGAGCTGTATTCACGCGCACTGAAATGGGGGTGCAGTGTATCGACTCCTCAGCCATCTATGAACCCGGCAGGCTCTTCCCCCAGGGAACACCCCTGCTGTGCTCCAAATGTAAACAAGGCCCCCAACCGACACAATGAGCTCAGCTACAGCCTGATGAAACAGATGCAAGCCCATCTCATCCCGGTGCAGGTGGAGGCTGACATGCGATTGGTTCATTTTTTTTTTTTTTCTGTCATCACGCTCTTTGCTTTTAAACTTCCCGCTGATCTTCTCCAGGGGGTGTCTGACCAGGGCTCCACTAATGAGCGCTAATGGCCTCCTTAATGCCTCCTGTGCCATTGTTGCCACCTTCATTCCACCTGTTTTAGCTTTTTGTTTATCATTATCACCCTCTTCTTCAGTACAAAAACATCCATTTTCTAACCCGTTATCCTGGTCAGTGTCACATGGGGGCCTGGAGCCCATCCCAGGTAGCACGGGGCACACGCTTGGGGCAGGCATTGGATGCAATGCAGGGCACATACACACTACGGGCAATTAAGAAAAGCCAATTAAGCTAAGTGGCCGCCCCTGGATTGCAGGAAAACCCAAACAACACGGGGGGAACATGCACGCAGAGAGCAGGGGTGGAATTCAAACCCCCATCCATCCTATAATAATATTTTTGTTAGGTGTAATTTTTATATTGCGCCATTGAATTATTATGCATTTAAAGCTGGGAAACAACAGTGCAGGGCCTGGCTCCTCCATTAGCTACACACATACATTACTCTCTTTTTCATTTTTAACAAATGAAGGATTTTAACCCGCTTGCAGGCACATTGTCAGCACTGTGTTATTACAAACAGCCCATTATGTTTTCTTTTTCTTTTTTTTTTTTGTAAAAGCCTGTAATTAGTTCCCGCTTATCAAACGGTTCTCTGGCGAGCCACTGTTAAGCGTCACCCCGAAACACAGACAGTGCTCCGGGATGTGGCAGCGGCGCGCGCTCTCGCTGCTACGCACTGGTACACACTGGTACGCACTGGTGCGGCCACATCCGGCTGGTGGTGGCGAGCTTTGAAGGGCTTCTGAGGGAACCAGAAACGTTTTAAAAGAGGAGGTGTTCAGGGAGGGGGGATTCGACAGTGCCACCTCTTTGTGGATACGGCTTCCAGGAGATGGCGCTAGAGAGGATCCACCCCTGCCCTTCCCAAAGCACAAGAGCAGTGATGCTGTGGGTGGAATACAATCACACGGCCTCAGTGGCTGGAACACAGTGGATCCTTGCGTGAGCCCCAAGGCCACTTGCTGTAATCTGACAATGGGCGGTATCGCATAGACCAATGAAGACGCCTTTTTTTCTATCTGTGCTTTACCCCACCGACCCCCCTGCAAACCCCCTTTCCTGTTTTCCCTCACTGTTTGTCCTCTCCCTACCCTTCCTGGACGCTCTTTTGTAAATTCCAGTGTTGAGCGCAGTGGACACTGCCCACGAGCTCGGGTGAGAACAGAATGATCTGGAAGCTGGCCAACGTCATTATTTTGGCATTCCGGTGAGGACTTTAAGTACGGCGCAGCCGCTGTAGTGGGTGTATGCCATGAACAGCCGTACCCTGTTTCACAGAACCATCCTGTCATGGCGGGAATGGAAAACAACCCGGTCATTTTACAATGTTTTGGCAACTTTCATTTTATTTTCTATTTTATTACTCAATATGCAGATTAAAATTTGAATGTCCCACAGAAAATCTGTGTGTGAGTCTATCTGTGTGTCAATACCCATGGTTGTAGCTCAACTCCACAGACCCCGGAATAGTACACAGGAAATCCAGAATTCTTTTATTAATAAACCAAGACTCTACACTGAGTAATTGATTAAAAACCCACAACACATCAATATCAAATCAATTACGGGTTTTCGTGCAAACACACCGTTTGGAGAAATTTCAGTCTCAAGTGTCTGAGATGAATAAGACTGATATTGGGAGCGGAAAGGAAAAATTAGCAGCCAGCAAACACAGATCCTTTACACCTGAGCTCTGTTCTGAAACTTCTCTATGGAAATATAATAATTAAGAAATCCATATAGACATTGACACAAACCCACTTGGTCAAAGAGCCAGAAAGGTCAGTACAGAGAAAAGCAAACTGTTGAGACTGTTTATTTCTTTTCCTTCTGTGAGCCCTACCTAGATTCATGGCCACATGCGATATTAAACCAAGAGGGACACCCCCACAGCTGCAAGGAATCATGGGTGTGTCTGACGCTGTCTTTGCTGAGGTGTCCTGCTAATTCCCAAAGCTTCCATTTTCACCACCTGCTCATTTTTCCACCAGGACATCTTCTGGGTCAGTGAAAATGTTTCACTCGAGGGCTGTACCCTGTACTATACTAGTAACATTTACTTCTAGCTGCCTGCGGTCACAAATGGTAAATCAGCATTTGTAATTTCCCAAATCTATGATCAGCGTTTAAAAAAAAAAAAAAAAAACTTAAGTATGGCTTTTCGCTTTAAACATAGATGCTTCCAGTGGCAGCTCCAGTGACCAGTTCCCATTTCTTCACTTTTTAGAAGAAATGTGCAAATATGCTCCAGTGACCTTTTGCTGTGAAGGGCAACAGTGTTGTCAACCTCACACGTGCACTTCCTGTTTGGAGCCGGAAATTCATGTGATTTACCTCTCTGACTTTTCCACATGGGTTTCTCTCTCTCTCTCTCTCTCTGCTAACAAAATGTCTATCTCTCTTGTGTGATTGTGTCCGACATATGTCCCATGTGAAAAATAACAACATGACTGTGAAATTAATTCGAAAGCAGGATGCATGTCCATCCAAGAAAAAACACCAACTGTTTTCCTGGGTCAGCTCCACCATCTGAAAATATTTAAAGCACAAAAAGCTGGATGTCACCAGAGGGTTAACGAGCTGCTGTGTTTGCAAGTTTCTGCTAGACATTTTCAGCATACAGTATGTTTTATACATACAGAGGTACATATACATTATCATTTGATCAGTGCCTATAATTACCCTGGTCCAAAGTCCACTCTTCTTCCTGCCATTTTGTGGGATTCATCTTAATGGAACTTTTATCAGGAGCCAAACCAAGACTACCCTGGTATGTGTCAACGGCCAATCACAACGCAGGACTGTAGCTAAACCGGCCACATGGTACCCCAGATCTCCCACCAGCTGATTTGCCTACAGTCTGATTGCACTTCTGGGCAAATCATGGATATGTAACCTTTTTCTCCTTGGTCAATCATATCACAAGATTATTTTGGTACAAACCATATCTTTTCATTTTACAGATTAATTGTTTGCAGTTTCAAAACTTCTAAAAACTAAAATAGGTTGTTCCATGTTTGTTATCTTAGTTTAATAACAAACTGTTTACAAATTTTAGGTTTCACTATTGCCTTTCCTTACTGATAAAATTTGATATCCCTGGGACCCAGAGGATGGATGGATGGATGGATGGATGGATGGATGGATGGTTGGATGGAAGTTCTATTTTTTACATAATACAGTGAAATAATTTTTTTTTACAAAACATAAAACTTCAGCAATATTATTTCTCATCGCCATCAACCCCCATCTGACAAAAAGACATCTCAGCCTTTGATCTTAATTCTAGCAAATCAAAAAATTTCAGCTTGATTTTTATCACAAAAATAACTAAATGAGTGAGTTCATGTTTTCTCGCTCATTCTTTAATCATCTTCAGGCTGTTTACACAAATTTGGGTAACTTTAGACCAAGGAAACTGTTCTTTCCGTAACCCCATGACCTGCGTGTCCACAGTCATAGTCAGCAAGCTAATTACCACTCAGAAGACCAGGCTCCGAACAGTCAACACAAAACCTTTCCACGGTCATGCCTCATGAATGACACAAGCGAGGAAACGCCCCATGGCTGGAAGAGAAGTCTTACTATCAGACTGGGACTAAACACCGCCCAGATATTTGTAGCCAGCCCATTTGTTAGCTGTCATCCTTATTACCATTAAACCACATTTAATATGGGGGGGGGGGGGGTATTCCACAAAGCTGGATTTCTAACTTAGCTGGATAACTTGTCGGATTTAAGTTAGTCTGAGCTAACAGCTAAATGAACAAAGATAAATTCCATTTAGCTGAAACTACCTTAAATCCAACAAGTTATCCAGCTAAGCAAGAAATCCAGCTTTGTGGAACACCCCCCAGAAGTGGTGAGAAACAAATACATTCAGGTCAGTCCCCATTGACAAACACCACAGGACAAAAGAAACGCATTTTTCTTTAGAATAGTTAGATCATAGTCAGAAAATGTCCTTCACAGAAATTCAAACAGTACTATTGTGCATCAGATTACAGACACTCGCACAGATATATAATTTTGCAGTCATGAAATAAGTGTGATGCATTTTGACTGTTTAGAACGTACATGCATACATATATCATGCATATTTGCAATAAAGGGTCCCGTAATTATCAATGCAGCTCAGCTCCCTTTGAAGCATGAACGCTTTAAATGTGCTGCTCTTGCAGCCTCTTGTACTCTGGTTCTTGACAAGCGTCTGTGGGAACTGCTGAATGTGCCTCGGATCAACACAGAAATCTTCCCAGAGCCCAGACTCAATCAAACTTGCGAATGTTTTGTTTGAAAAAGCCCCGGTGTGACGGATTACAAATTTGTTTTTAAGGTGCCCAAATTCCCACTGATCTACACGTCTCCCCCCTTTCCCGGGCCACCCTCCCCAATCCTCCTCCATCTCATCTCCTTCAGACTGATTTCAAAGAGAACAGAACCACATGGCACTGTTTTCATGTCTCCATGGAAACGGTGCCATACTGGGGCCCTGTCTTTTTTTTTTTTGCCTTGCATTCTGAGGTTCCTAATAATGGATCTAAATAAAACAGGAAGAGCACAGTGGATGGGGGTGGGGGGTGGGGGTTGGAGGCCAGCAACAAAAACATTAGAAATGCATTCAAAATGACATCACTACTATTTCCCACAGTAGCCATTTTCTTAGGAAGCCCCCAGAATCCATTCATTGGCTTAAAGTTAGCTTTCTGAATCCCAGGGAGGCCATCCTCCTTTGCTTGAATGCCCTTTTTGTTGTGGAACAGTGGGCTGTTTCTAGGCCCACAGAAAGCCTTGGTAATTTAGTGTGGTTGCCAGGAAGTCTGAGGCACTAGCCTGACAACAATGGTAAACTACATTTCTCCACTTCGAGGTTCGAAACCTCAGCTGCAATGTCTGAATTCTAATAAGAGGTTTTTTTCTTCACTCCCACAAATTCCTTCATCACGTGTCCCCTGTGATCCCTCTGAGGCCCGGAGTCTCGCTGAAAGGGAAGCAGCGCTCGGAGGACAAGATGGTCCCGTCTAGGAGACTGACAAAGCCGCCTTAGATTTCTGTCGATCGGCAGTCAGTGGACTCTATAATATAGCAGTCATAAGTTTTTAAATAATTAGACAAAGCAAACTACAATAGGCTAATGAGAAAATATTCCCATACCAAATCTTTTTTTAAAAGTCGTGCAGTTCCCGATTAAAGACAGATTACATCTAAATTAAAGTTGAGTGGCCATATCACTCCTTCAGACCTTACTCGCGACTCCGTCGTTGGCTGTTGTTTAAAAAAAAAAAAAAAAAAGTTTCTTCAATTATAAATTCTCATCCGCTGGCTTGCCTGAAGCAAGAGAAAGGAGACGAGGAAAAACAGCGATTTAATCACGAGTGACAATGTGCTTATCATTTTGACATTCTTTTGCGATTGGGAAAATAGCTAATATAGACACAGGGGAAAGTAACCATGTTTCTTTTATTTCTTTAAAAAATGAAAAATAATGGTATAGACAGAACTATTAGCAGGAAAAAAATGTTTAAACCTTGTGTATGTGTTATTTTATATATTTATGTATATATACATATGAACAAACTTGTCTACATTTACTTTAGGAGGCACTTTTGTCCAAAGCGACATATAAGGACATTATAAACGACTAAGCGTAAGCGAAGCTAGACTGCAAATATATATATTTGAGCACCTACCAGCTGACTATTTGGACAACATACAAAATCGAATGTGCTTATGGTTTTAAACATTTTAATTTGATGCAGATATAGGACAAAATCATTGCAACCCAATGCACCGCTTAAATTCCTGTCATAGGAGCCACAGTATTTTGCTGACATCTAGTGTTAGACTACTGCAAGGGCCTATTACACCTGTTTCAGTAAAGCGGGAGGAGCGTCACAGGTGTTTCGCCGAAAAAGGATTACTTATTTTTGAAAATCGTCTTCAGGAATATGGGAGGAAACTTGCATTTAGATCTTTGGGTTTTAATCGCTAAGTGCTAGGCCTATTTATTTCTGGAGTGGACGATCTAATATGATTATGGTATTTTCAACACTGCACTATTGCAGTTTTTTACGGGGAGCGGGTAGTGTGTGGCTATATGTAGGTTTGCACACTACGTCTGATTGGCTGGTTACAATCCCAGTGTTGGCAGAGTGATTCTGTTGTTGAGGTTCTGAGCAAGACCCTTGACCACTAATTTCTTCAGGGACTGACTGCTAAATAAACTTAAAGTTATGTTTTAAAAATATAAACCTTGCGTTTAAAGAAAACATAGATCCAAAGCAGGCATTTTTCTGAGAAGGGCTGGGGCCCAGGGCGAACCTCCTTATTCGCGGCCCCAGCTGAGGCCAACATAAATGGAACTCATCCTGCCTGCTACTGCATGATCGCCGATCGTTTACAGTCCGAAGTGTGACTTTCTGGACTTTCAGGGCTAGCAAGCGCCAAACTGTAGTGTAGCCACGCAGGTTACGTTAACCTCGACTATGTGCTTACATGCCCGAGGATTTAGGAAGTGTATTTCCAGTGTGTATTTATTTACTAGGGGTGTAACGGTACACAAAATTCACGGTTCGGTACAAGCCTCGGTTTTGGGTTCACGGTTCAGTGCAATTTCGGTATAGCAGAGAGAACAATATTTGCTCTGAGATCATTTATTACTGAAACTACAAAAAGAATTACGAATTCTTGCAATGTAAAGGCAAAGCGTCTGTCGACGTGTACGAAAAAACCTAAGCATGTCTATTTGCACATTGCAAAAACAATTACGTAAACGAACTAAATAAAACTATAATATCATAACAATCCTGATGAACTAAATCGCGTATGTTCTCTACTGCCGAGTATAGCCGCAATTTTTTCAGACCGATCATAATTTCCCGGAAAAACGCCTTAAAACGACACGGGGATATTACTTGCATAGGCGGTTACTGCCTAGCTTCTGTCGTACAAACACTCAGTTGATGTCATCTCACATGAGGATGAGTTAGCATATTTGCTTGTGTTTTCAGCAACATACAGTACCAATGAAAACACACCAAACCATAGAAAAGTTTATTTGTACTATTCGTTATGTTTCTAGGACAATTTATAAAGACATAAAAGCTACAAAATAACCAAAACGGAATTATGCACTGATCAAAAAAGGTAATACACTACCACAACTCTAGATGGCAGCACAACACATCGGGGCCTCTTCAACCTCACTTAAAAAGAATGAGAAGAAGAACTCTCGTGTTTGTGCGCGCATGCTGCTTGTGCTCATGCCGGGCCGCGTCATGTGCATACTGTCGCAAAATTTACCAGTAAATCGTTTAGCGTTTTTCGTAAACCTCCACATGAATATTCTTTTCTTTATCTGTATTATAAAATTAAATCTTTGAAGCAGTGAATAACAATGAATTGAATAACCCCGTTGTAATATGCAAGAAAAGTCGTACATATTTTTACGGCCGTAACCTGCTTTCCGGCAGTGCGTTGGTTGTGGAGGTCAGAGACTGGAAGGACTGGCCAACTTGTGGTTATCAATCTGTATTAGGTGTAGCATGCGAATTAGTTTTCCACGACATTCCTGGAATTGTAAAAACAAAAACCAAATTGCTGTCTGTAGTTTGTAGTTGCCTAGCTGGTTACTCTTCGTACGAAGGGTATTCAGTTTATAACGCTCGAGGTAGCTAGCTTTTAGCTGGCTAGCCGCATCGTTGTTGTTAGGTCACTACTTAAGAAATTTCATTATTATTATTTATTTATTTTTACGTGTGACCAGAAGGATTAAGTATGGATAACAACGCACCAAAGGCTGGAGCATCCCGGGGTGGTTTTGGCAGTCTTTTCGGAGGCTCATCACCCGAGTATTCAAACACTGAACTCGCCGGGGTACCGCGTAAGTTTGATTGAATTGTCAAGTCATGAACCTCGATTGGCACGATATTTATTAAATCTCCAGTATTTAAAAAACTCGAATATGCGGACATATAGGTGAAGTAAATCACTATATTTTTTTTCTTGGGAGGGCAGTACAGGTTGTTATTTTTGGGTTCAGTGTAAATCTGACGCCAGTGTCGTGGCGTATCTAGTTCTAGCTCATTTTGACATCAGAACAAGGACATGACTCTTTGTACAAATTTCAGATCTAATCTTATAAATTAGGGGGTGTTAATCAGGTGCCTGACTTGGACATGCATTGTTGAATCCGATTAACCCTTCCTTTCCTGAATCACTGAACTGAAATATAGTGACTTGTTTGTAGTGCCATCTAAACTGTGTCCTGGCTGTTTCTAGTAAAGTAATCGGCTGTATTACTTTTCAGTAACAGGAATGAGCCCCCTGTCACCGTACCTGAATGTTGATCCCAGATACCTTACACAAGTAAGCTGCTTTGAGGGTTACCTTTGTTTTCGGCATGATTAATGCACATTTTTATTGATAGGCATTAAATGTGTGTTAACCGATTCACGGAACAATTTTCACACAAAAAAACGACTATTTACTAAAAATAACCATGTGATAAGAAATGTGGCTAACCACAGATTGACCTATGGTCCACCACATTTAGATCATTATGCGCTGTAACTAAATGAAGTATTTTATATTAACTATACTATACAAAGTATGTGTAGTATATTGAATGCGGTGTTATGTTTAATATTGCATTGTTTTTACAGTAGAATTGTCTTCATATTATGTGTGGTGAATATATGTGTGTTGGAGGACACATGGTGATGTCGTCAGCCGCCTTTCCACACTGCAGGACAGTGACGAGTTCATCCTGCCCACTGGAGCCAGCAACACCCGTGGGCGCTTTGAGCTGGCCTTCTTCACCATCGGGGGCAGCTGTATCACCGGTGAGCTAGTCTGGCACCGCTGTCTCAGCCAGTACAGTCAAGCCTTCTGCATGGCGACTTTAGCCATCGTGATTTTGATATATCGCGGGGTCGGCATCAGACATCAGATGTAGATTTTTTTTTGGGAGTTTTGCGAAAGCTTCTGATGACTAACTTTTGGGTATCACAAAACACATCTCATTAATATTTAAGCCATACTACTAATCTTACCGAATTATGGACGTAAATAAATGTCCGTATAGCACCGAAAAGTTGGCGTCCGGCCAAATGCTTCGTCTGTCGTCTGAAGCCTTGGTGATTATTGCACATGCGCGATATAATATCGATATATCATCACCCAGCCCTACCGGCAGATGACAAGTGTAGTAGGGCTGGGTGATATAACTTCAAATCAATGTCACAAGCAATTGAACATTTTACCTTGATTACGATAAATGAATATTTTTGTTTGTTTTTTTTTTGCCCTAATATTTTATTGACAGGATTTGTATTATAAATATGCTCAACTATTTAAGCTGGGATATTTTTTCTAAGGCCACTTAAAATTAATAAATTGTTTTACATAGCCGCCCGCCTCAATTTTTTGGTGCCGCCTCGATTTTTTTTA
>JAODJU010000115.1:1071083-1085727 GCA_026776725.1 Gnathonemus echidnorhynchus
AAAATCCCCGACTCACCAATATTTTAGAAGTTTGAGTCATGTAAAACAATTTATTAATTTTAAGTGGCCTAATGAAACACTGAATATCTTTATGATTTTAAAATAATTGAAGGAAACACACAGAGATGAGCCATTTATATTTTATTTATTTATTTGAAATGAAAACATGAAAAAGGTCACATTTTAATGTAAAAAGCAAATTCCATAAAAAGTAGAAAATAAATAGTTTGCATTCCTTGCAAACAAATTGTTTATGTCTGGGTGAAATTGGTCACGATAAGCTGATTTTTTTTCTTTTTCTTTATATCTGAGGCAGATTGCCTTTGAATTGAAATTTGTATATTTATTAAACAAACATTAGGTAATAAAACGGACAGTGTTACTATTTACTGAATTTTATTGACTTTCAAGATACACTGCAGCTGTCTCAAAGGGTTTTCAAATTACAGTACTGTACAAATTAAATTACTGAACTGTGTATAATTGAAATACGCTATAATAATTTAGTACAGTACTGTACATAAAATATAGCTTATTGTGGTTTCGCTGCTGCCTCTCGTTGGCTTGTTTTAGGCAGTTTATCATGAACTTTGTTGAGTCTATATTCGTAATCGAGAGAAAATTACTGTGCACGCAGCATTAGCCTCAGTTAGCTAGCCAGGAGCAGACAGGTTACCACAAGGCAAAGTAGGCAAGTAAATAAAAAAGGAATTACCATCATTTTAATTTTTTCCATATGTTATATATACAAAGACCCAAAAGGAACACTATACACGGATTACTTGATTTACTATAAGCAAATGATTTTTCAGTACAGTATTTGTACAGGAATGATTCTGTCCTAAGCTTTTTGATCCATATATGCAGTTGATCATTATAAGCGGTTTCCACTGTATTTTAAATGTTACTAGTGTTGACCGATTGGTTGCATTACCATTGGTAGCTGAAACAATTTTTCTGCTGTGTTTATATTTGACCTCTTTTTGGTGTCGTCTTCATCAGGAAATAGTGAGGTGCCGCCCTCTTTAAACATTTTTCTCCTCCCAGATCACTAGGGAATAGCCAAAATGTGTCCAAACAATGGACACAGCATTTTTCTTTGGTACAAGCTGCTGCATGGAGTCGCTCAGTTGGCTCTGTGTTTGAGTTCTCTGTCTTGTTTCCATGTCACAGACTGGATGGGGCGGAGTCATGTGACAACACACACGGTAGTGTGTTTTTAAGGGGACAGTAAATGAACACGCTGGAGAAGAATTCATTTTTGTTTTAGTTTTAACAGAATTAAAAAGAAAAAAAAACACGAAGTAACTGGCATGGGCAAGATTATGAACGTTGGTTTTGATTAATTTTCGATGAACTGCCCAGCCCTAAAGTATAGTAACTCGGACATGCATAAAATATACACTATATGGACAAAGTATTTGGACACCTGGCCATTACACCTTCAGGAACTTTTATGACATCCCATTCTAAATCCATAGGCACCAGTATGGAGTTCGTCCCCCCCTTTGCAGTTATAACAGCTGTTACTCTTCCGGGAAGGATTTACACAAGATTTTGGAGGGTGTCTGGGATTTTTTGCCCATTTATCTAGAAGAACATTTGTGAGGTCAGACACTGATATTGGATGTGAAGGTCTTTCTCCCCATTTCCATTCTAGTTCATCCCAAAGGTGTTTGATGGGGTTGTGATCAGGGCTGTTTTACTTTACTTGGTCTGTCACTTCATGGCTGACTTTCTGTTGTTCCTAAATGCTTCCACTTTGCATTAATACCACTTGCAGTTGACCGTGGAATATCGTGCTTAAAGAAACCTCTTGTGTGATCTGGCAGTGAGCTTTTCTATCTCACATTCTCATATCTTTCTAGTTCTCACTCGCAAGGGGACCGAAAAATGTTGTGTGACTTTTCCAGATCGTGCAATGTGGGAAGGTCCACTGTTTTACATTGTTCATATTAACAGGTGGAGTTAAGAAGAGGACAGTGTTGCGCAGGTTGTTTGACACAAGGTGTCATCTCTACTGTTGTAAAATGGTCTTCTGACGCCCCCTTGCAGGTGCCACTTTCGGGGCGCTGAATGGACTGAGGATGGGTTTGGTGGAGACCCGTGACATGGCCTGGTCCAAGCCCCGCAATGTACAGTAAGTACTGACCCGCCTGTCATTGAGGCAGCTTTCCATCTCTCCCTCCTTCCAGTTTTTTTAATGTGTGACCACTTTAGCAAAACGGCCAGCAAATCATTCCGTTTTATAGCTCTAATCTTTCAATGATGGGAATCCCCTCTTGAAATCAGATTTCAAAGGTGGAATAAACTGTAGAAACATCTGGGACTTTGGGTGTTTTAACCAGACTAGGACGTCACACTCAGTTTGACCACTAGGAGTCGCCACTTCCTCAACATAACCTGGGAGGTTGTAGTTTTGAGCATGGTCCCACTTCAGTAAAAAAAAAAAAATGCAACAGTATAAATGGGTAACATGTATGTTGAATATAAGTCTGCGATAGTGGTTGTTTGGACCCTGTGCTTTGGGATAATTGACCGGCATTTGATTGACGTGCTAAAGGCAGTAGTCTTTAATATTTAACGTTAATATAAAACCACACTAGTCATGGGTTAGAACACAAGCCTGAAACAGTGTGCGGCAAATTTTGCAAGATTGTTACAAAACCCCTTTGAGTCCCAAGTTTAATCAGCCCGCATTCCCGTGTTTGAAATGTTGTCATTTACTGTGACTTTGCTAAATTGGGATAAACTTGGGTGTTGGAGTGTATTTTGATTCCCTGTGTTCTTGCACGTTAAACTCAAAGACTTGCATGTTTTAATGAGTATAAAGGTAACACCGTGCGCGGGGTGGTGATCGAGAAGGCAAGTTTGTTTGGTTGATTTGGATATGTTAGGCCTATCTGAAGTGTCATGTGACCTTCAGGGATAATCATTTAACTGTAATAAAAGTACAGGAAGTCAGGGCATACAGTGCTTTGGTTCAAGTCCTGGGACAGGCCCTACTTAGGCAGTTCTTAGCAAGGCGCTTAACCTGAGCTGTGTGTAATGTAAATGCATCAAAAATTATGGAGAAGTAAAATTATGAATCATAAGCTTTGGACTGAATTGGCGAAAGCTGGCTGAATCAAGGACACTAACAATTACTTGTTAGTTTCCTTGTTTCAGTAAACCTTTCTTGTTTCTAGGCCCACAGAAAGCCTGAGTAATTTAGTGTGACTTCCAGGAAGTCTGAGGCACTAGCCTGACAACTATGGTAAACTACATTTCTCCACTTCGAGGTTCAAAACCTCAGCTGCAGTGTCTGAATTCTAATAAGAGGTTTTTAGTTTAAGTTTCTATTATATACCCCGTCAAGGGAGTTTGTGAACATTTTTCTGCTCAGAATACAAATGCCAGAAGCACAGCTTAAAGCATGGCAACCACATTTGTATTTTAGAATTGCATAACTGAATGTAAATTGATTATCATGCAGTTGCTAATAAGGGGATTTGACTCGGCATTCATCTGTGTTTGCGATGAGCCGTTTGTCTTTCGGTTACCTTTTGTTTTACTTTTCTTCCTTTCCTCCTCTCTGCCTGGTGTGAGAAGCATGGCTGCTTATTCCTAGTGGTTGCATAAGTGTGTCTTTGGTTTTTGCTTAATTTAGAGGTGGCAGCTGCATTTAAGTAAGTGTTTGAGGTACAAAAAGAATGTGAGGTTATTCTATTACAGCCTGTGCTGTAATTATGACTTCTGGAGCATTAAGCCAGTCAGTGCCTTTCCCCAGCATGCTGTCTGGCACTAAGAAAAAGTAGTATTGAAATTTCGATGGGTTTAATCCAATAATTCAGTGTTTAGTGTGTAACAGAGAACAACAAAAACTATCTTGATTTACACAGGCCATTGAGCTGGGCTGCAGTTGTTCATTACTCAAGACCTGCAGCCCGCTTGAGTTTGACCTCAGTGAATCCTCAGCAGTCAGCATTCAGGGTTGTGTGATTATAAATCCCAAGGTCACAACGGTCGCTGGCAGCTGTCAGACTGTCACGTATGTTCTCAGTACCATGTCCGGCCTCGATATCCTCCCCTGTACTCAACCAGTGAGCTACCAAACACACCTGTGTTGACTCTTTGCCGGTGCTTCGCACACGGAGCCAGGGTCAGCGCGGCCACCCCGCTCCCATCGGCCTGCTAATGGTTTCTCTTAAAGGTGATGATACATAGGGCGACATTTTGAGCAACATTGCCGGGCAACGAGCAACCAGATAAGAGACAGGGCAACTAATCATGGCAAGGGACACTTGGCAACTGCCAATCAGAGAAGAGCAAATCTGTTGCCAAGGAGATGGACACCGCAAAGATGGATACTGAAACTTTTACAGCTGCCACTGTCTTGGCTTCAACATCTGTTTTACTTAAGTGTCACATATAGCACAATATTGAATAGATACTATTGTCAAAAGTTGATTGGTTGATTCAAAAATCCTAGATCCTAGAAAAAAAAAAATCCTAGACTGTTATGTAACAGTCTTAACTATGCCCCAGACTTAACATAGACCAGCCCACTTTCAAGTCCAGTGGACCTTTATTTTAAGATCTGTGTTTATCAGGATTTGCCTTCCGGTTCCACAAATAGTCATGCACTGTATGTGGAGAAGGACATACAGTACAAGATCGTGACATTGCTACAACATTTTTTTTTAAATCGATGACCTGCCATTCATTTATTAAAAGTGAATTGACAAGGTACGGTAGAGATCAAAATTAGAGAATGAATGACATTTTGTAATTTACAACAATAAAATTTACCGCTTATCCAAATTCGCAGTTAACCTATCATAAGTAGAAGAGATGCATTTTAATCATATTTCCCGCATCACAAAATAAAAGGTTGTAGCTCCTTGGTCACTGTAAACACAATCCAGCCATGCACTTTTGTTCATAGGAGTCAAATCAGGTGTTCTCATGTGTTTTCTTGGCCGAATATAGACTGCTGGATTACCGTATCATATGAATACTGCTGATTGCAAGTGTGTGGGCGATCAGTGCTGCTTCCTGACTCAGTGACTTGTTCTTTATTCCCCTCATAAAACTCTAAAACAGCGATTCTCAACCCATGGGTTACGACCCCAAGTTCTGAAAGGGTTGCGAGGCAGCTGGAAATGTAAGCAATTTAAAACCAGCAAGCTCCTATGCTGATCCGCGATGAGATTTCCCAGCCCAAGTCCTAGAAGTAACCCATATATATGGGTCTGCAAAGGTTTAACGCAAAACTAGTGAACACTCAACCAATCCAAGAAGGCAAACCACAGATGCTTAATTTGCACGTCCAATCAGATTTATGTGATAGACATTGATTGGCATAAATTGCAGAGTGCACTGTGTGCTTGATCATAGCGTTAATTTAAACCTATACAGTAAGCCCTCGTGCATTTGCGCTTCGTGATTCACGAATTCACAGATCCGTGAAAATTTCATTGGAACCAAACTTATTTGCATCCGCAATTTTTTCGCACATCTGCGAAATCCTCGAAAAATCCCACAGAAGTGTTTGTTTAATTTTTGTAGTAATTTATTAAGCATAAGTTTTTATGCTTTTAAGTGTAAAATTGGTAAGAAAAATTTAGCTAATGAAGATTCTACTGTGTTTTGGGGGAAAGTTCAAGACATACAATATAAATCAGTTAAAAAAAATCCCTTAAAAAACGTGGCTTTCTTATGGAAACCTTCCTTTTTATGTACATACTGTACCTTTACATGATGTGAATCCCATTCGCAAAGTTTATTCCCTTTGGAACTGTCATGACCTGTGTGATCAGCTGTTTCGATTGCTATCATCAGTCCTGTGTATTTAAGTCTGTGTTTAAGTATGTTTCCCGAGTTCAGCCATTAACGTCATTTTGAGTTTGCTGCCTGTTCCGTTGTCCTGCTTGTATTTACCTTTTGATTAAACCCCATTTTCCCCGATTCCTCGCGTCCTGTCTCTGCTTCCCTCCTCCGTGCCCCTGCAATACGTGACAGGAACGCTAATGGTTACATAAATTTAGAAAATAGTTAATTTACTATTTTGTAATAGTAAGTACACATTAGCGTCAATTCAACGCACAAAAATGATACATTTCTTGAAAGGCTAACGTTTACGTACATAGCAAATACATCGCAGGTTTCCCTCTGGAGACGCATTTGCTATAAACATTGAAAGAGTTGGTTTTTAAAGGTAATGTATTAAACTAACTTTTAAATGAAATTCAAATGTTTTGGGAGCATATTTAGGGTTTAAACTATAGAAATAAACACATATGACCATTTTTAGTGACTACCAAACATCTGCGAATCCTCCTCATTTGCGACGGGTTCTGGAACGTAACCTCGTGAATGTCCGAGATCTTATATAGGGTAGCGAATGAGCGGGCATGGTAAAAATTGGGTCGCGGTGCAAGTCTGTGTCTCACTTGAGACACTCCACTGTGCTAATGTGTGGCTCTTTCATGAAGAGTGTATCCCTTTTCCCGGTCTGAGTACCCTCCTAACACTGGGTTTGCCTGTCATGTTTCAGGATCCTGAACCTGGTCACTCGGCAGGGAGCCATGTGGGCAAACACGCTTGGCTCTTTAGGTGAGTATCTGTGGCCGTGACCCCCGACCGCCCACCACGTCATCTTGGATATGTGTTACAACAATGAACAACGAGCTGGTTGTGTGTGAAGTGTTCCCTGTCAGGTCCTGTCCATGTTCTCACCACTGACTCAGTACTGGCTTGCTTCGGGTGTGTTCCCGAATAGCACAGCAGTGATTATAGGCTGTAAAGCCGATTTGGATGAAGCGTTAAGTCACTCCGAGCCATCATTTTAGGAGGATACAATCCTTTATGCTCATGTTTCAGGCCACACACCTCGAAAAAGCAGATTTGGCATGCAGCCTGTCCACCAGCAGGCTGCCAGTGTTCCCTTACTGTTTTGCTCTCTAATGACCCTGATGGGTCGTGTGTGTGTGTGCGTGTGTGTGCGTGTGTGTGCGTGTGTGTGCGTCTGTGTGCGTGTGTGTGTGTGTACGTGTGCTCATGCTCCGTGAGGTCTGTCATCCCCCAATCCCCTGGCCTTACCTTCATGTGTTCCTCCCGCTGCCCCTCTAGCCCTGCTGTACAGTGCGTTCGGGGTGGTGATCGAGAAGGCACGGGGGGCCGAGGATGACCTCAACACGGTGGCTGCAGGCACGCTCACGGGCATGCTGTACAAATCCACAGGTGAGGGGCAGACAAGGAGGAGGCATGAGACAAAGACGTCCATGTGGGTTCCTGTGGATGCTTTGGATCTAAACAGCCAATATGATCTTTATTTTCCATATTTGCTGCTGATTGGGTTCTTTTTTTTCCATGACGTCTTTTGGGTTCAGATTCTTTACGTTTGCTGATTTGGTATCAACACGTCAGGCCTCTTTGAAGTGTCATGACCTTTAGGGCATTTTACTGCAATGAAAGGACAGAAACAAAAACGCCATAGAAGCTTGTGAGTGCTGAGCTGCATTTTTGTGCCAGGGAAGGCCAAACATTTCCTTGAATTTTGTAGAGGAAATGAACTCAGCATTGTTCTTTAATGGGTAAAGTTCCCCGGAGCTCCACTGTTTCCTCCTTTTAAGTAATAAGATTCTCACAACTTTGAGAGCACTATGTTCAGGACCCAAGAAACATTAAACTGATGCTTACTCCAGATCTGTTGGGGTTTGGCAATCAGATAAACAGTTAAAATGTCATCAATAGTCACATCCAGTATGTATCTAATGTATTTAATATGTATCTAAAAAGGTAATATATAGAATGAGCCAGGAGTCATGCGCTGGGCATGCTATACACATGCTGAGCTTAAGATGCATCTGTGGATGTTTGTGGAAATGAAACTGGGGAATTCTAGGGTGCCTTTGACTAGCTGAAGTGGTGCTTGTCATGTGGTTGTTTTCAGTCAGGTTGTATTTTTGTGGTCTGGGGTTTTTGAATGAAGGCTGTGTTTCCAAGAGCGTGACACCTTGGTGAATGACTAAAATTCCCGAGAAGTCCTTAGTGTTGGCCTGGCTGTTGGGTTTTCCCTTGGTGCTGGCCTGCTCCTCACAGGCTGTCGGGTGTATCGCCAAGCCATTCAGAGCTCACACCTAGCTTGTGTTTCCTCTCTTCTACATCTAAAGGTGCTGGTTGGCTTCCAGGATTTACTCCTGGGGTCAGTTACCCGAGGTAGACTGATTAATACTCCGTTAATACTCTGATTAATTTTCATATTCAGTCCATCCTTGCTTTCAGTCTGCTTGTTTTATACCTGCCCACCCCCTTAATGTTTTCTTTGTTGATGTTAATTCTGGTGTCGGTTGCAGAAGTGGATTAAGGTAAAGGTCAGCTGTCACTGTACAGTGTGACTCGGCATGGACGTTATTGCTGCTGTGGGGTTGATGTCAGTGTTGAGGAAGCTTGCCATGAATTGACGCTATTTGTGCATGTGTGTGTTTGTTTGTATTTACCACATTGTGGTAAAACCTGTTACCTTTTAGCTTGTTAGGACATGTATATGATATGTGTGTTTGGGGGAGGGGGCATGGCTGCTGCAGGCATGACAGGTTATCACCGGCCTCCTGCCTCTGGGTGTGGGTCTGGCAGGCAGTGAGGCAGCCCTATCACTCTTATCGCCATTGGAGCCATGGGGGTTGGCTGCTCTGTTTAGCTGCTGATGCCTGCTGCTCGTACTTTTCGTCTGATATTCTAGATTAGGTGAGTGACTGCTTAGTTAGCAGTCTAGAATAGAGTATATGACATGCAGTAGGTTGTTGGTTTGAGTCCTGAGACAGCCTTTAAGTCTTGGCAAGGCAATTAACCTGAGCTGTATATAATATATGTAAGGAATTAAGCATTATGAATAGCTAAAATTTATTAATTATAAGCTCTGGACTGAAATATTGGTTAAGCAAGGAAACTGCTAATATTTTCTTTAAATAAGTTAAAAGCAGAGTGTAATACTGCCAAACTGTATCTGCCGTCAGCACTGCATCTGGAGAATAGCAGCAGTGTAAATGCTGTCTGTCCGTGTGTGTCTGCGCAGGTGGGCTGCGTGGGGCAGCCCGTGGCGGCCTGGCGGGCCTGGCCATGTCGGGACTCTACGCCCTCTACAACAACTGGGACCATCTGCGGGGGAGCACCCCAAGCCGCTACTGAGCTCCGCCCCCCGCTGGCCGACGATGGGTGGCCTGGGTACACGAGCACGTCACCTGGCCTGATGTAACCCCCCAGGATGGACTCGGGCGACGTCTGCTCACAGAGGGCAGCTGACTCGCTCACTCTCTCAATCACTTCACTGCATCGTTACTTCAACAGGGAGTGACAAGAACTGGACCTCCTGTTGCGTGTTAGTCTGTAATTTACCAGAAGTTCTGCATCCACCACATGACTGGATAGGCCCTCGACTGTGTACTTCTGAGTGGGGGGGGGGGGGCATCCTGTCTTTATTATTATCCTTATTTTGTGTTCTTAATTTTGAGCCATTCTGCTCTTTTGTGGGGAAGTAAATTAATGTTTTGATTGCCGAAGAAACTGAGAGGGTCTTCCTCGCCTTTCTTCCCATGTTACCATGGATTACCATGTGGATTGGGCGGTGTGACGCTCTCTGCGGGCGGCCCGTTCTCATAGTATTGTGGGTGTTTAATTCTCAGGCTATTCAGAAGCATCCTGCCGTCACATGAATTGACTTGGAAAGAACGTTGTGAAATGAAAGGTTTAGGTAAAACCCAGTGGGCTGCAGGTCTTGAGTAATTTTCCCACAATCCCTCAGTTGTGGCACCACTCCATGCTCATGAGGCACGTGTGACTGCTTTGTGGAGTCACAGGGTCTCCATTTATTGAACAGGTTTGGCATGACACGTCTGTCAGGACGTAAGAGGCAGCTCATATCCTGACTGTATATGTATATAAGGGTAATTTACTGTCTGTGCCAACTGCGAATGCAGTCATTTAAGAGCAGCACCATTCCACACATGGTTGAAATAGACTAACACCAATAAAATACAACTGTGCACGGAACATACCTGTGAAAAATATTGGTGTGTAATTTTCTTTGTGAAACTTTAAGCAATTTTTGCTAATTGGGTTAATATCAAAGAAATGTATCGCATGCAACTATTCAAAGATAATGAACCGGATCAGAAAAGCAAGCTAGATTAAACATAGTCTATAGTGGTTATCTTATGTTTGTGATAAAATATGGTGGTTCTCTTTCCTACAAAACAAGCTGTTATGTTCCAGAGGTCAGGATGGCTGTGCAGCAATCCATATCAGCTATATGTCACATATCACCAAGGCTAGAACTCAGGAACTGGGCTAAAGGTGGGAATGAAGCCACCCGCTGGTGTCACATGACCTGGCTGTCAAAGAGCCAGGCCTACAGTAAAGGCTGAGGTTCAGAGGGTGCACGCTCACTCTCATGTTACCAATGCTGCAGCTACAGCTGTAGTTCAAGTAATAGAATAGAGGAGCAGAAACTCTTTAAATACCTGTGATTCTGATATTTTCAGCGGAATCCTAAGATGGTAACTGAAGATAATGCATTCAGACAGACCTATCAATGTCAAACGATTGGTCAGGGAGACGGTGAGCGTGTGCAGCCACACAGGCATGCAGTGCAGATAACCATCACTCATTTAGTTGATGACAGTAGAAAATAGTGTCTCAAGAACTGAGTTTTGTCATGTCCAGTGCTTAAAATAGAAGATTAGTACTCCTATGTATTTATGTATTTTAATATTGAGTGGGGGGTGGGATGTTAGACGTTGCCGTGTGATTTAGTCAGCCTTCCCGGGGGGGGGGGGGGTATGAAATTGCAGGTCCATAGGAAGCACACAGTTTTTTTCTGCAAAATTCAAGTTTCTGCGTCTGCAAATTATTTTTATTTTAATTTATGAATTGTGCTAATGGCAGTTTCACCAAATTGTATCTATTTACAGAGCATGGCTGTGTAATTCACTCTCTTTATGCAACCAATAGTAGATCAGAAGGATGCAGACACTGAATAAGAGTCACGTTAAGATTCTGGCAGGCAGAAAGCTGCACTGGTGCATCCTGCAGCCTTTTGACACTCAGCCATGTAGAGAAGGTCCCTCGCTTTATCGACAAAGCAAGCAGAGCGCTGGCAGACGCACCGTCAGCGGATGTGCAGGAGCTGCTCGTCTCCACGCTGCCAAAGTCCAGCTCCTCCGATTGAGCACTTAAACACCACCCTTAGCTACCTCATAGGAGAAGGCTCCAAGGAGACAGACACAGGCAGGGAAATCGATTAATCATTTTTATTAAGTTAAATATGACAGGTTACCAAAGCAGGGAGAAACACTCGAAATGTAAGGACTTGATTTTAGTACAATAACATGGTAAAAGCACTTGAATACAAAGCCCCAGCAATCAAGGTGACACTGCAACACAACAATGCGTTTCACGGGGCAACAACTTGGGCAAATGAAGGTACTGCAGGACCCCCGAGTCCCCTGGTGGCCATATTTACCATCTCCTGCACTGGACTTGCATCATCTTCTCCTGCCTCTTATCTATTGCATGCAGCCCTCTATCTTGGCCCTTATCTTGACTGGCTACACAGATGTTCTTACTAACATGTTAAAGATGAACTACCAGTTTAACATCCTCCCCCTGTGAAGACTTCATCAGCCCCGTTATCGCCATAAAGCCGGCATAATGGCAACTGGCAGGGTGGCCCCACACTCTCGCCCACCTCCCCGGCCCACAAGAAGTTGGTCCTACTCAGCTGCAAGGACACAAAGAGGTAAAAGAGTCCCTGCTACCAGCACCAGATTGGTGAGGCTGAGTGACCTAATGCAGCAAAGCAAAACTGCGTAGGTGGTGAGGGTTTGTTTTGTTACTACAGCAAGCACCTTGAGTAGAAGTAATAATTTTGCCTTAGCAGTTGGACACCTGGGTGTCACATCAACGTAAATCAAAGAGCTAGTGCTGGACCTAGTGGTTTAGTTCAACATGAAGATGTATTTGTGTGTACACACACATATATATATATATATATATATATAAATTTATATCATACTGACACTGAGTTGTCATTTGATTGAAATGGTGGAAGATCATTGTGTGCCAAGATTTCTGGTTAAGTCTGATATGGTGACTGGTCTGCTTTATTCAAAGTTACTGTGCTGTTAAAAAAAAAATCCCATAAAATCCCATTAAAATCTACATTTCTGAGGCCTAACTCCTTAAGCATGTGTCCACTTCCACATTAGCTGAATGTTTTTCTGATGCACAAACCTGGTCCTACTAAGCAGACAGGTAGCCTTCAGCGCTCCTGTTCCCATTATTGAGGTTTATTAGATTGTGTCTTATGTCTGCCCCTCCTACCATCACTGGCTTAGGAGAGCTCAACTCTTTGATTCAAAGAAGTTCCTACAGATTTGTTACAGAGCAACCAGGTTTGCACAGCGCCCATGCCACTCCACACGCTAATCTGACCAAAAGGGGGAACAGACCAAATTTCCACAGATATATGAGAAATGGGGGAGCAAAGCCAGGGGTGATGAAAGGAGTCCAGTCGCCTCAGAAAACTTTGAAGAGGTGACCAGGGAAGGCGTGTTCAGAAATCAGAAAATTCCTAATGGTTCAAGAATCTTCTAGTGTTTCACATCTGGAGAGGAGAAACACAGAACATTCACATTGGATGTCCACACACCGGCATCAATTATCTTGGCCATAAAATATCCCCAAATTATTTCTGACTCATTTTCTGACCTGTATAGGTTCCTTGTGCAGCCATTTTTCCTTGTCTCCACCGAGCTTCATACAGGAGAACAGATCACATACTTTGGGAAGGCCATATCGCTCCTAAAAAGCAGACAGGACAGCAGATGATGCCTTGAGGCCCTCCGTTGCAGCCGGCTGCCTCCGAAGCTCAAACAAAAGCATGAAGCTGTACTTACTTGGACTTGAGTCCTCTTGAGCATCAACCACTTGTCCTCCTCCGAGTCCACGCTGGCTTGTGTACTTGTTTGAGACTGCTTCTTTTCGGGTTGCACCCAGTCCCCCACCCAGGCCTTGTGGATCGGGTCCTCAGAAGTAGCGCACTCCTCCCTACTGGCTTTCTCTAGGCCACAGGCTAAGGGCGACACCCAGTTGGAGAGCGAGGACATTATGGGAGAGGCGTCATGCTTTGGGTGCAGCCAGGCCTCCAGAATGGCTTCCACTTTCTGCTGCTGGGTGGCAGACGGCTTGCAATTCTTGTTGCATCCTTCCTTCTTTAGCAGCCAAGTGCTGAGGGCCTCCTTGCCACAATTCTCGTCACACACGCAATCCTGGAAGGTGGAACATGGCTCGTTGGCCTTGCACACCTGCTCCACAGGAACTGGCGGATTCTGCAGCAGCCAGGTCTCCAGGAGGGCAGCAGGGGCCACAGGGGTAGAGGGGGGACTTTGCTTCAGGCACTTCAGCTTGCCCAGGTTCTCTATCTCGATGGCCTTGGTATGTGTGGAGCAGCACGAGCTGCAGTCCATTTTCAGCAGCCAGTCGCTGGGAGTGAAGGTTCTGTTAAAGGGCTTGAAAACTTCCTTCCACTTCTCAGCATCTGCCAGACCCCCACGCTTCTCGCCACACTTGGTCGGAGTGACCAGCCAATCGTTTAGCTCATCCACCTCGGCCATCTTCTCCTTCGGTCCCCCTGCCTCCTCCAGCTCTTCCTCTTCCATGCTGAAGTTCAGCTCAGAGTCGTCAATCTTCTCAATGGAGAAAGTGGAGCTACTGCTGGCATTGCTCATGGCCCTTTCTCTGGTGGGAATCTCCTCCTTCAACAGCCAGGCCTCCAGGTCCTTCAACTGGCCCCAGGCTTTGAGGAAGTCAAATGGCACAAGGGAATGCTTTACCTTTTGGGAACAATAACAAAAAGGAATTAAGTATTGAATGAACTGACAGCTAAACAGTTTAACCGTTAATTAAAACAACTGCTGCTTTCTGTCGTGTTACATTACTCACTGCTACTTGAACATCAACAACTTCCAGACAGGCTCTGATCTTCAATTACAGTGCCCTCCATCACACAGCTCACCTGGACCCTCTCGCCAGTGGTAAACAGCCAATCCTGTGGGTTCTCACTGGCCTGGTAACGAACTGGACCACTGGATGGAGGTCGGCTGCCAAGAAGCCAATCGGCAAGCGACGAGTTGCATTCGGCCTCTAATCTCTGCAAACGAGCAGAAGTTGTTATCTTATCTGACAACATGGCTCCAGAGGGAAAGTCTGAGCTGATCTACAGGACATATGACACATGGACTCTCCACGGACCTGTTTCTTGGTAGCAATGGGGCATGCCTGGTGCAGCCAAGGCCTGCTGGTGGAGCTCAAGCTTTTGGGGGCGCCATTACTGACATCCATCTGCTAAGGAGAGATAGACACACTTAGGGAGTGTGTGGGAAGCCAACGTCTACAGCAGGGGTCATCAACTATATTTGTCAGAGGGCCAGAGTTTTACCAGACAGTCTCCTTGGGGGCCAGACCCCAAGAAGAAAATCAAATATATACGCCACATAGTCTGTCTGAGTCTGTCCTCATTTCGGAGCGTAGCCTAAATATAGTCATAAATGGTGGTTATTCTGACAAGAGACTCAGTTGTTGTTATTTTTAGTTGCTTTAATAG
>JAODJU010000115.1:1085827-1101667 GCA_026776725.1 Gnathonemus echidnorhynchus
TCCAGTCGCGGGCCGGATTGAACGGCTCAGCGGGCCGGATTCGGCCCGCGGGCCGCCAGTTGATGATCAGTGGTCTACAGCAAACATGTCACCCAAATGCATCCTTTACCAAGCCGGCAAAAATATTTGAATACGCCACACGGGAGCTAAGCCAGTATCATACAGCAGCAAAACTATGAGTAAAATCCTGTGGAAAGACATATTGTATGTTGAGTAACCATCCAAGGCCAGAACAAAAATAAATGGAAAAGCCCTCAGGAGAACACGCACTGCACCATCCCATTCAGCACTCAGAGTAGCTCGGCATCCTACTATCTGGCAACCCTTATATGAGTGGGTAGCTGGGCCCTCACCCATACCTGAGTGGCAATGGTGCCAAACGAGGTGATCGCCTGGCGCAGAGGACGGACGTCTGCCTGGAAGCTCATGTCTGGGATCTCCTCCGGTTTCAGGTTCACAGTGGACAACCTGGTCAGGACAAACAGTGTGAGAGTGCAGCTCACCCAGTCAAACGGCACAAGCCAAGCCACATGATTAAAACGGGTCCGAACCTGGGACTTTAAATCCCACATTACTGCATCATATTCGGAATAAGCAAAATAAAATAAAAAAAAAGAACACACAACCCATGGTCTGTGTTTCCTGGAACTACAGAGTTCCCTAGCGATCAAGAATTCTGGAACAGAAACCAAGGCTAATCTGTCCTTCGAATACAGGCAAGGAAACACTTACTTCTCTAGGCAGCTGGTGATCTGATTAGCCAAGTCGTAGCTGTTGGAACTTTCCAGTTGATGAATGAGGATATCAAACTGACCCAGGAGCTAAAATCACAGGTACGAGAACAACTCAATGCTGAGGGCAGAAAGTAGAATGATACCACAAACAGAGAATATCAGTAGCTCAGGCTACAGGAAACACCATGCTAGCCAATGAAACGCATTTCCGCTATACAACCCAGCTCTGGATCATTTCTTATGAACAAAGAGACATTGGCTGAACCTACCCAATGGAGCTGCTGCAGCTGATGCTGCAGGGATTCCTCCTTGAGCTGCTGGACGATGTCAATCTGTTCGAGGAGCCAGACCTCACGGGAGCGCAGGAACTCCAGGTGTCTGCTGATGCAGCTGTGGAGCTGGGCTTTCACCTTCAGAGGGGCACAGAGAGACGGCGTGTCAGGGAAGAGAGATTCAGCTAAGGCTACTGACTCAAGGCTGGGGGGGATTTCTTTTCAGAGGGGGAAACCACACGATTCGCACCACTCATTCAAAACACTATCATTTTCCACATAGCATAAATCGATGACAGCCTGAACTAAAAATGGTGCTCATTTCTTCCAGAGGGGAAATTTTCAGTAAAGGACAGCATGTACCTTCCTGCTGTCTGCACTGAGGCAGTCTGACTGCGTTCTCATGCGACTGCTCTTTATACACCCTACCGTTAGACCTCTACATGCTGTCACATGTTTACCTGTGATGTCATAAATGACATCAACAGCACACACTGCTTATTAACTTGAACTGAGGACAAAGATTTCTTCTGGAAGCGGTCATTCTACCGCAGTCAATCCGACCGCATGTAGCCAAAGGGCAGCAGTCCTCTGATTCCCGCAACTGATCACACCACCTGGACTGATGCCAGCCCCCACCCACAGGGCCATGCTGTGCATCCTCACCTCCCTGGAGTTGTCTCTCAGCTGTGCCTCTGCCTGAGTCACTCCAGCAATGGCTGCCTCGAGCTGCGAGCGGGCCTGCAGACACTGCCGGAGGGTATTCTTCCCACAATCCACCACGGTTGACATTCTGGATAGAGGGGACAAAATGGCTTAGGTCAAGAAAACTTGCATTATCCCAGAGGAAAGCAGTTGCTCAGAGCACAAATTCCAGTCCATAGATACTTCACTTGACGAAAAGGTTTCTCGGCCTGCATTCCTACAGGTGAAATCACGCTAGAATTCGCACTTCCCCTCATATTACCGCGTACACAGAAAATACCGTAATTTACACCAGACTAGCGGTGACATTTGCGTATAAAGACATGTCATTTCCCATTTTTCCCCAGCACACATTGACCACATTCCCCATGCTGTGGCTGTGATATTTATAGACTATAACAATACATACTTCCGCATCGATAAAAACCCGGTAGTTTCCATTTCCCCGGTAATCCTGGAGAGAACTGCCATTGCATTAGCAAAACAAATAAAGCAGTTTCAATTTCTTTTCTTCAGATTTTACTAACGCAAGTTCTCTTTTTAGCACAGACATCCACGAAAGCCCGTACAAAAGAGTGATACAACAGGTATTAGGTGAGGCTAAAGAATTACCCGGTGGTAATTCTATTTCACGTTTCTAAATACAGAAATGAATAGTCTTTCTGTAGCCCACCGCAAAAACAGAACTTGGGGCCGAGCTAAACAGTGATTATAATGTCAGGTTACTGCACGTCATAATACCATGGGATGACCGAGCTGTTACCCTGCTTCTGTGCAGTACAACGTGTCCCTTGTTCTGCAGACATTTAATTTGGGTCCCAGTCTAGCAGAGGGATCCAGTCACCCATCCAGCCAAGAACACAGCAGCAAGAGCCCATGCTAAAGCAGGCAATGGTGGCAGACGGCGAAGCTTACGTGTAAGGACCAGATACTGATTGTGATAGATGCATTCATGTATGGACTGGCTTTCGGGTAAGAAGTAAGAATGTGAGATGACATGAATGCCGCACAAAATCGAGCTTTAAAAACCAGAAGTACCTGGGATCGACCATCCCAGACATACATCGTGTAAATATTACATCGTAACTAACCGTCGGAAATGTCGATTAGATATTGAGTCATCGGTTTTTGGATCGATTCTACGTATTTATGTGGTTTCTTATCGAGATTCAGTTCGATGCATTTGTCAAACCACGATCCGATCGCAACACAATAACACCAAAGATTTTATTTGACCTTGCCAAATACATACAACAATCGCCGATTGCAGTGCTCGCAATAAATTACTAAACGCTTACTAATTGAAATGTGAAGATAATTTTTTATAACAGAGAATGTCCTAAAGGATTATCATCAGATCAAACACAACACAAAACTGAGTTTTCTTGTCATGCAAGCAATTTAAGGGTGACCGTATCCAAACGCCCTCAAATCTAGTTTCGCCTTCCAAACGTTTGTCGACCTCCAGTCCTTAAAATGGACGATGTCCCAGTACTTGTGAGTTGCAATGCAGCGCAATAGCGACTCGTATCTAAAATATATGGATATCGACACTCAATACTCGATCGTACCTCTTGTGCTATAAACCCGGTCCAATAAGGCACGCCGGTGCTGCGGTTCTTGGCTGCTGCGATCCTCTCTTTATCATGGACTCAAAGTGCCGGTATAATCGCTGGCTGCCATCACGAGCAAAGAGCCCAGGGGCGGGGAGAGGCGGAACACCCCCCGTGTTGTGACGTCATCACCGAAGCTCACTGTCTCAGCGGCCACAAGCAAACTCGCATTCCGCACGTACACCATTCGGAGGGGAGGGGGCTCCCGGAGGAGGTCGCTGAGTGCGACATCAAACGTGCAGCGACGAGGGGCGCCACGTGTTTAGGAGTTGATTATTCAGCTGAAATAATCCATCTCAGAAGTTCAAAAAAAATAAGCAAGGCTCTTCCCTTTTAAAAGGGGAAGTGGAATAACAACTAAATATAATTCTTTTAATATAATGTAGCAATTACTTTATGCCAGAGATGTTCGTGGATCACAAAATGCAAATCTAGAGGAGTCTGAGTAAAGGCCCAGGACTTTCATTCAGCTTCCAAGTCAAGTCTCAAGTCTCTTCTTCCAACTTTATATGTATTCTGAGAACTTTTTCTTCTTTTTATCAGGGGGTTAACAGTGTAATATCAATAATAAAACAATTGTAATATCATTTAAGCACAATGCCCAAATTCAAAATTAAGATAATACACTATATGTTTTGAAGAAAACCATATTTTTTTTCACTGAAACAGATATTGGCAAACATTCCTTCACTGAGTAGCAAAGCTGTAAGAGTAACGCACCATATGTACAGATTAAGGCTGGAAGCCAGTACATTAAGTATGACTTCCTGAGCCTGTGTATCTCCTTCTGATCTTTTTTTTAACAAAGTATGGGAACCTTAAACAAAATCAAGTGCACGTCCCCTTTAGAGCTTTGCTGTTTTTTAGATTGCAAACTGCTTTGCTCAAGATTTGTTATACAACTTGCTTTTTCAGAAACGTTTTCATACATTTTTAAATAAACTAACAACTAAACATTAGCAGAAAATAAAATCAGCGCCAACCATCTATGAGGAATTTACTGTACAGGTTGGCATGTCAGGTTGTGCACACTGTGACAGAGAAAAAATAAATCTGTTGTATTCCTGAGTGGTAGTTTAGCAGTTCTAGAAAAAATTTAGTAGTGAGTATCAGTCGTTTAGTGTTTTAAGGGGTGATTCTCACGTTTACAGGCTAGGCTGCATTTAATTTTTACATTTATTCCATTTATCCCATTTAATCTTTCAGCTTGACACTTACTCCATTTTATACTGCCGATACAATTTTAGTGAAGGTAGGGTAATGGTTTTGTTGTTGGGGTACCATGATCCAAAGTGGGTACTGACAGTCACCAAGGAACAGTAGGTAGCAACAGTTACTGAAGCGACTCTGACTAAGACTGGGGGACAAGGGATGTAGGGTGGTCTTCAACACTGGACCAGTGTTGGCAACATATGAAGGAGAACTAGTTGATTAACAGAAAATAAAAGAGAAATAACAATCACAGGTTACAGAAACATTGATATGTAAGAGAAATCCGTGGAAGGTTTGAGTACTAATGAGAAAAGTAATTCTTACAGTGTTTTGAAATTCTACAGAACTGCACCATGTCTGGTCTCGCCCGGCCCCAAAAGCTTGTTAAACTGCTCACAGCAGGCGTGGTGTCAAAATGCTGTCACAATGCTGTCACAGCACTCCTCAATCTCACACACCTATACCTGCGTTCAGATTTGCATGTCATTTTCAACTGAAACCTAAATTTACAAGAATTTGTATTTTTACCAGGTCATCTATAAATAAAATTATAATTTATTTGGATTTACCCCTGATCTACATTACTTATTTTAGGTTTAGGTGTACTGGTGTTTCCCGCTAATTTAAGAATAAGCCTAGATGCTTGTGCACCGTACATCTCTAACCCCCTTGCACCAGCAGTTTTTAAAATCACATTATCTGACTGATTAAGACAGTAGTTATCCTTCAAAAGTACAAATATAACTACTATTATAGTTATTGTAACATTCAACACAATTAGGTTAATTTCAAATGAATCCAAGTATATTAAACATTTATGCCAAATATACTAACAACTAACTATGTATTTCCAATGCTTGTCTCTTACCTAGATGTGTTCTGAAGCACCTTCAACTTGAAACTCACTGTCACTACTGGCTACATATATATGTGGTAATCGAGTGCTCATGGGTTGGCGTTGGGCGGACGCTTAGTTGACATCTGGCCAGACACCGAGCTAACGGTGAAGGAGGGGGAACCAATCAGAAATGTGTATTTTGGCCTGGGGTGTGTTAGGGGTGTGTCAAATTATTTGTGGGCTAATCAATGAAATGGGATTTTCGATTAAGCAAGATGAATCAAATAAGTATAAGTTTAAATCATGTGTAAATCATGTTCGGTGGAGAATCTATTGTCTCTGGACTGGGACAGACTCTCCCATTGATCAAAAGAAAAAGAAAACTGAATCAGAATCAGAAAAGTTACAGTGCTTTCAAATTCCACAGGACAGCACCATGTCTGGTCTTCTGCCAGCTCTCGCACAGTCACTATATTTTTCCTTGAACCCTGGCTTTGTGTCTGTATAATTAATGACTGTGCGGCCGTGAGTTATTCCAACCTTTGGCACAGTGAAATTAATTGACAGAAAATATATAGTCTCATTTCCGAAATGCCCATTGTTTTTTATGTAGACTACGTTCATCTGTGGTCTACATGACACATGTCCGCCGTGCTCATGTTCTCTGCAGAAAGCTGCAGTAAATCTTGCAAATATTGCGGAGATTGCATGATTTTGCATTCATTTCGATGATCACAGAATCAAAAAAAGTTCTGGAGGGACTGATTAAAAGATCAGGGAGGGTAGTAAAAAAGTCTTTGCTCCGGTAGAAATGTTCATCTCCTCATTAAATTATAAAAAAACGGAATGTTCCTGAATCTATATCGAGGAGTTTGAGTGAAGTCTTTAGTCAATTAGGGACAAGTTGCGAGTTCAGTCTGTCTAAGTGCGACCGGAGTGCAACACAAGCAGGAGTCGGCAACTCAAGAGCCCATTTCTGAGTTATACCTACAAGCAGCTGAGCAAAATATTGCAAAATGCTGGAAAAAAAGAAGCATTAAACTGATTGCAAGAAAACGCAAATATAACAATGAAACAAACACTGTTCCATGAAGTGTGGTGAGCGGAAAGTATTATTACTGGAAACTACTTAGTGGTACGGTGTTTTTTGTACTGAAAACAAACATATTCCAATTGAATCAACAGTAACGACTGATAAAATGCTTCAATATTCACAGTTAACATTTAAATAAATCTATATCTACAGCACATAGTATTAGGGGGACACATCTGCTAGGATTGTGTAGCAGTCAGTCATGGTCTTTGACACAAAGCAAGCCCAGCTATACCTGAAGCAACACCTTGTCGAAGCTCCAAACCCACCAAAATATTTAATGTTAATTATGCTCTAAGTACTCAGCCCAAGGTAGACTGTACTAATTATTGTCACTGATCAACTGTAGGACCTGCTTATTATTTCTTTGCCATATTTTCACAGAAGACCTTCTCTGTTTCTGCTCTGCTAATAACGTGCTTTAATAAAATAAACATCACTAAATACCTTGACCCACAAACAGAGGTCACTTTCTATGATTGAGAAGTTGTGGTCACTGGAGAGGAACAGAAGAAGCAACAGATCAGAGAGCAGATTCCTTATCCTGCAGGACCAAATCAGTCTTAGGGGTTTCAACCCACGATGCACACCCAGCAAATAGTTCCTGATAAACAGAGCTGCTGGGAAAATCATGCCACTGCTAAGACAACCACCGATAGGATCATTCTGCCAGAAGAGATGCAACCGTCCTCCCACAGAGGGCAGCACAACCTGCGCTGAAACGCAGGGCTTTTCCAAAGCGACTTCAGCATTTGAAACACTTCCTTCTACATGTTTTACCGTAGGGCTGTGCATCCCAAAAGCATAAACTGCACACAGCAGGCGTGGTGTCACAATGCTGTCACACCGCTCCTCAATCACACACACCTATACCTCCTGAAGGTTACACTTCCGTTCAAATCAAATCCCAATTCATTTGCGTTTTCCCTGATCTACATCACTAAGTGTAGCCGCCAACGCCGTATGTCTCGAACCCCCTTGCGCCACAAGTCTTAAAATACCACATTTTCTAAGACAGTAGTTATCCTTTAAGTACGGATATAACAATTACCATTATAGTTACTGGAACACTTAACGTAATTAAGTTCGTTTCAAAAAGTATATAAAACATTTATGTTAAATATACTAAAGAGCATCTTTTTCCAATGCCTGTCTCTTACCTAGATCCGTTATGTAGCACCTTCGAGTTGAAACTCATCGTGACAACTAGCTAAATATATATTTTCTATGTATACAATACAAATTAAAATACTTTTAAAAGACAGTTACTGGCACTTTCCCTCCTACACCGTCAATGTCAGCATGTGGGACAGGGCTGTCAAACTTCGTCCTGGAAGCACGAGGGTGTGTTCCATCGCGAGATTTCAGAGTCGTTCCAACCCTAACAGTTCAAACATTGAGCACTAGGTGGCACTGCTGTGCCGGCCATAGCTCGCTGTTGTTTAACTGAACGAACATTATCTCACACGAAACTTTGTTCAGTCACAATGCATTGCGAACCTACCATCATGGGCCTGTCTGTGAAGATGGACATTTTAGGTCAGTCAATCGAGAGTCACTTACCAGTTTTGTCTCACATCTGGAGAGACTCATCAAAAATTATATGATGTAGTGCTGTCTGTTAAACCTCTTCATGATCTTCTCTGATGTAAATGTATTTAAGAATAACCAGCATTTGGATCTCTTGTGATGTTTCAAAGTATCCATCCATCCATGCGTTTTCCCCAGGCAAGTCCCCTTGTGTTATAAAATGTATGAATTTAAAATATATTAATGGAACATTAACATCTCCACATCAGTAAACATTTTTAGTTATTTTAGTCAGTATTATATGTAAAGATTACAATCGAATTTAAAGTCAACATCCTGTCTGCAAACCTGTTTTTCAGGTGTTTGACCTCCATTTCTGCAAATGTAGCGCGCAGTTTCCGGCAGTTACAATAATGTCACTTTTTATAGTATTTTAATGATGACAGCACATCACTGTGTAATGGTGGACATGAAAATTTCACAAAGAGATGACTACCGGCAGAACCTTCACTATTGGGGGACTTTCCTAGACACATCAGTGCTGTCGCTGTTGTAAGAAGCTAGTTTCACCACTCGGGGGTAGAAAAGAGCACAGCATGTAGTAAAGTGTCAGATACTCAGGTATAAAACAATGAAGTACAAATACTTCGTTAGGCGTTACTGTACTTAAGTATGTTACTTTACTTGAGTATTGCACGTTATTGCAACTTTTACTTTCACTCTGCTATATTTTACCTTTCATTTTATATCATTTTAACTTTTTACTTCTACTATCTTTTTACTTTAAGTACCTTTAAAACCAGGCATTTTCTATTTTACTAGATGACTTTTACTTAAGCAACATTTTATTGTGGTATCTTTACTTTTAGTTAAGTATGAAAAATTTAGTACTTTTCCCACCACTGGCCAGTTGACACAAAGCAACAGGGCAAAGCTATTCTTGAACAGTCTTTATTCACAATGTGTTTTAGTTGGATAATCCGCTTTGAAATGACCTCAGTAATTACACAGCAAGTAGATGAAAGTGTGTTTGCACAGTTTAGTTGAAGGAACAACGGCTGTGTTATCGGTGTCAGTCTGTATTGTATAGCTGATGTTGCCTGGGGCTTCTTTGTTAATCAGTGTTACTAATAGCACAGTTAAACAGATCGGTTATTATCGTATTATTAAAGCTGTACTAATACGCATACCCCATTGTCCACTAGATGGCACTGTTATTGCGACAATACTTGGAAACAATTTAAAGAGTTACTATTTCTACACATAATGATGAAAGCATTTGACATACAAACCGATTTAAAGATTTAAATTGGTTTACAGCTGCTGAGTTTATTGGTAAATTTTATTCAGATAGATATTTTAAACAATTAAAACAGTTCCAAAATACATAGCCAACAATCAATTTTGATCCACAACACTAGAATACAGACAGTAGACAGATGAGCCAGAGTATTCAGCTAACTCATCACCCCTTTAGATTTGCTAGAACATTTTGGATTTTTTTAAATTTTAGATAAAGAGATAGAAATACACCTGGGGAGATGGTTTAACACAGAAGCCCCCTGAGAATACTATTAGATGTGTCTTAACAAAATATATATATTTCATATATAAACCAACATATATACATGAATGTGAGTGAACAAAAGACAAATGGCATGAACTACATCCTTGTGCTCATGAGGTGCAGTGATGACCAATAACCAGAGAGATTAGGAACCCTGTTTGAAATGCTATGGGATGGTCTCCCTGGACCCACTACCGTCAGCTGCATAGGCGAACACGCTGGTCAAGGTCGCAGTGACTCCCGGTAGCATGGTGCAGTGCAGGAGCAGTGTGAAGACACAGGGGCTTGCAGCTTCCACACCAAATTCCCTCCCAGCTAGTGCTTAATGGATTTGTAGATGCAGCTTCCCCTCACATTGCCTCCAGGGAAAGGACATGGAATTAAAGTATTATATTCTGGACCCTTGGAGAATTGGGACATGCCAGATAACATGTTTTGTTAACCAGCTGAGGGAAGCTAACTCCGATTGGGGTGTACTGATCTCAGACCAGTGAGGCTCCAAGCCATGCCCTGTATCTTCCTGGATCAGTCCTGAGGGACGCTAACTCTGATTGGGGTGTACTGATCTCAGACCAGTGAGGCTCCAAGCCATGCCCTGTATCTTCCTGGATCAGTCCTGAGGGAAAGGGGAGCAACTCCTTTAGCACCCAGAGGCCACTTAGGTTGGGCGCCAAAGTGAGTTCCTGGGGAGACACTGCTTTGATTTGGCAAACACCAAACATTACAGAGTTCTTTACAAACACGTGTGGGTCAGTGAGTCTTTGATTGCTTTAATACATCGCTGAGCATAAACTCATGACTGGAAAAACATCTAAAAACCTCAGGGCGGAAGTTGATGCTTGAATCACCAACGGTCGAAACATAGTGTAAACATCAGGTACCGAAAACGAATGGGAGCGAGGCAGCCAAGCCGTTCCTGAAAAAGATACGTCACTTCTATGACTTATAACAATATTACTTAGAAAACTCGTGGCTATCGGTATGTGTGTTTGTGTGCCAGCGTTTCCCCCTATTTTTAACTTTGTGTTAGTGAACTTTGAACCATGGTATGGACAGTGGCAGCTGTACACAAACACTCACAAACACACTCAGCTAAGGCTTTGTTTAACCACAAACAGTGACCCACCGCACAGGAAGTGAGGAGAAGAACGACTCACAATGGGCATTATCTCTGTAGGACCCAAAGGTCGCCGTTTCTTATTGGATGCCTAAAATGCGACCATATGAGCAGCTGTCAGCGACACGGGCGCCATCAATCTCGTGGTCACGACAGGCATGCGACTCTCCTCAGGTGAAGGCCTGTGTGTTTAAGCGGAGGAGTATCTAGGCTATCTGGCCATCGGTTTTGAAGGCGCTCGCCTGCTGAGATGCGTCTGCCACCAGCCCAGGATCTTACAGCTAAAACAGGACCTGCTCCTGCCCTTATCTCAGCTCGTGACACACCAGCTCTTCTGGTCCGTCACATGTCACCGCTACCTGTTTCAGCAGCCCAGGAAGGCAGCAGACAGGTATATCAGCCGTGACTTAACAAAGCAGCGTGACGATACGACTCTTTTCTCCTGCTTGGAGTCAGCTTGGAATGTAGCTTTTCGTCTGGGTACTAGGTGGCCTGTGACACACGCTATCGACTCATACCGCAATTCACCTATGACCTTGGAATGTCGGCACTGAGGGGTCAAGATCGGCTTTTGTAGTTTATCACCAGATTTTCGTTTTTTAATGCTCAGTGTGGGCAATATTATCATTTTAATCACAGTGTTGCTAGAATAAATACACATTCTTTTATGGGTATGAGATGGTGAGATAAGCATTTACGGTAGAGTGATATCACATAACAATGTCGTTATATTCTCGCATACTCAAGTGAAAATGGGAAGTAACTCTCCTATAGCACAGGGGTATTTACAGCTACAATATATAACTTTCACCAGAAGTTATAAAGGCCCTCGGTTTCTCTCGTGATAACAGCACTGACCATCGTATCCCCATCACTGAGTTTTTTTTCCACCGGTCCTCCTTCCGTACAGTTGGCGAAATGACTCAGCTTTTGTTGTCGCTGCTTGGCCAGCTTGTTTTTTTGTTTACGGCTCACACCTCCGGCGTCGGCCGTGGGCGAGCCGCCTGTCCCCGCTGACGGCCGCGAGCCCATTTCCCATCCCGTCTTTTGGGTGGGCGAAGGCGTGGGAAACGCTGAATTTTGGCGTGCCCGCTGATCCGGAATGCAGAGGATGGCAGGTCTGGCAAAAGGGGACACAAACTGATCTGAGCACAGTGCATTTCCAGATTCTCTGGTGGAAGTGAAGGCGGTGTCTGTGGGTGATGCCAGTGGCAGTCTGCCCGGGCCAGCCTGTTGATGCCCTGTCCCTCCCTCTCTCCTTCCCTCATAATTTTTTGCATTTTATGGCTGCCACTGCCCATCCACACAGTGTCCGTGTGGCGCCGTCCTCAGTCCACTGCTGCACTGGAGCGGGCACAGCATGCGGGATTCCTCAGCGAGCTGATCATGCTGCCTCCGCCCCTCTTCCTGCGCTGCCCGCTCTGCTGGGATGACACCGTGTCCTGGCGGACCAGCCTGGCGGCACGACTCGCAGTTTCCTTGATCTGCAGCTCCAGGTGCTTCTGGATGGCCAGGCCCAGCTCCTCGGGGTCCACAGAGGCACCGTACACTTCCCACGTCATGCCTTCTGCATCCCATGCCACCTCCCTCACCGGGGACTTCTGTGTTGCTGATTCTCCAGCTTCTGTCTCCTCCACCAGGCTGACCTCGGGGAACACGTGTGGCGGTGTGGTGGACTGGGTCTGACCCACCTGCACGCCCACATCCTTCAGGTCCCAGTGGGACGTCATGGTGCCCGTGTCCCGGGTTTGCCTGCCCTCCCCTACCCGGGCCGTGCTCCGCTCTACATGGTCCCCGCCGCAGCAGCAAGTCACGCTCTTGGTGTCCAGCCCCGTCTCACTGACGGAGGTGACGAGCCGGGGGAAGGCCAGCCTGTCGACGTGGTGATGCGGCGCCCTCTGGCCCCCACGCTCGGCATCCACCAGCCTGGGCGGAAGGGGCACAGGTGCAGGTATGGGCAGGTGGTGGCAGAAGGCTGCACACGCGTCTCCCAGGCTACAGGCGTGTACGTGGGGGCCGTAGCAGGTCTCCCCACAGCTGACACGTGGGGCATCCACTTCCCCAGCGCTGGGCACACAAATCTGGACACTGCTGAGTGGGTGGGCGGGGCTGCCGCCGCCACACTGGCAGACAGTGACAGTGTTGTTCTGCTGCAGCTGCATGGCTTGTTTGCACACTAGCGAGGGGCAGCCTGGTGTCTCCCGGCTGCAGTAGTTCACCCACTGGCAGGGGAAGCCCGCCTCCCTGACCTGGGGCCTTGGGGTCTCCCTGGAGCTGCGCAGGCTGGCTGAGTGGCTCCGCTGCACAGGCTGCTTGGCCGGCTCCAGCCGGTCTCCACTCTGCTCCATGTTGGTTGCTGAAGCCACGTGGTTCTCCTTCCATGCCGGGTTGCGGCCTTCTTCTGCACAGGGTCGGTGGTTCTCCACACCCCCCGGTGGGCCGGCACAGCAGCGAGGCTGCGCCACATCACGACGGGCTGCCACCTCCGGAGTGCAAGCCCCGCCCTGGCAGCCATCCTGCGGTGACTCCAGCCCACTCTCCTTGGGCCTCAGGTGTGCGGAGGAGGCGCCTGTGCTCTTCCACAGCTCCTCCTTCGGAGGGGCGCCATCAAGGGCCTCCGGAGGGAGGGTGTCAGGTGCAGGACACCCGCTTTCCGCCATGAGGAGGACACTGAGAAAAGACAGAGAAGCATTTCTAGTTTTTCCCTGTAACTTTTTGTTTCTGTGCTATATTACACACTATTTTATACCTTTGAGGTTTAGATGTCTTTCAGAAGGGATGGTTGCATTTTATATTCAGCAAAGCATGACAAGGCTGTGCTCCTGACGGGACAAAGACCAGCTGCCACTCAGTCTTAGTTTAAATGCTTTGCTGCCCTGATCCTTGTTTGGCTCTTGCTGAGAAATATGAGCAGACCCCACATCACAGCACAGGATGAGAGATGTATAAGACACTGATTAAGTGGAATTTGATCTGTAAGATCGACGGAGAACGTTTGGGCTCTGTAGCTTCCTGCAGGAGAGCATTTAGGCTCCCCACTAGACAGCAGGCAGCACTAACACAACCTGGGAAGCGAGGGAGCAGCCAAGGACTGTTAATGAAGGGCCAGCTATGAGGTTGGTCAGGAAGGCCTGGTTGGAGATCAGGCCCAGAAGATCAGCTGGGAGGTTCGTGATGAAACCTCCAAACACTAATGGGAAGTTATGAGTAATAAAAGTGCATATTTCACTACAGCTGACAGCCCTGTGCAGCCCTGTCCATGTGGAAGGACATTCCCAATTTGCTCACAAGGGGCAGTGCTTTGGGCCCAGGTCATGTGATGCTCAAGCAGGCCTACCAGGCGGAGGGCCGGAGGTCACGAACAATAAAACATAGGGACATCTGCACCTGTATAAACTTACTGTGATACTGTAATAGGGCTGGATTGCGAGAGGCCTGCGGTCACATGGGGAAGCAGTAATGATGCTTTTCATACCCTCTGGATGCAACCACTTTTCCATCGATACCTTATTCTAACCTTATAATTTGATTTTTGTCCGCGTCTAAAGAGACTGCTAATGTTATCCACATGAATCAGCTGTTTCGAAAATGCAGTGGATTAAAGGTTAGCAAACTGATGTTTTTGTTTCTGAGGAGGTCGTATCGATCCATCAGCTACTGGTGCTATGCTGCCGTTTGACTGAGGGATGTGGGCGCCCCCGCAGCTGAGGGATGTGGGCGCCCCCGCGGCTGAGGGATGTGGGCGCCCCCGCGGCTGAGGGATGTGGGCGCCCCCGCGGCTGAGGGATGTGGGCGACCCCGCGGCGGAGGGATGTGGCCGACCCTGCGCTCACTCAGGCCAACATCGGTGTCCCCTGAACCTGCTCCTTTGCTGTACTCAGGTGTCACACGTCAGCGGTGCTGAGCATGCTCAGGAGCTAGCGTACCTCCAGCAGAAGCGAGCCCATGTACCAGGTTCCCTTCCATGCTGTCCTGTTTCTATAGCACCTTTTCTTAAAAACGCCTAATTTCCCAACACCCGTCCCAGTGTACCAACAGACTGAAAGCCAGACCCCCTCAGAATCTGCAAACCAAACAATTAGGACCAGCTGACCCTCTTTGAAAGCCACACCCCTATAAACCAACACCCATCCACGTTATCACGATTGACCCATTAACATTACATTACTTGATTTAATAGCCAACACCCATACAATGACTGATACCCTCACAATGACTGAAACTGACCAGCATATTAGCTTCACAGAGCCTCAGTGAAACAGCCATTTAACCTAGACAAAGGAACAATGCATCCCACCCAGGATTCATGCCCACAGTCCATTTAACTAACGTTGCCATAATGTAACAGGCCTCGGGCCACTTTTTCACTCCTTGTGCATCTGGAGAAGGTATTTGCTTGGTGGATCAGCAGTGCTCCAGCTAACCGTGACTGGCGGTAGCGTTTATCCTCGCCGTTGTCATGTCAGGTGGTGCAGCGTGACAGTGCTCGTCTGTCTTCTCAGTTCACCCAGAAATGCTCTTTAATAAGAACCTGCAGTGTCGTTCTCAGCCCAGACACTGGTCGCATGACGTTTCAGAAGCAGAGTAGGATCAAGAGCATTAGCCAAACACAGAGCTTTATTCAGGTACCTTCACAAGATTCTGTAATGGCTTCTGAATGAATGCATGTCATTTTATGTAGGAAATCTACTTCATTAAAAAACACAATGGCTTCTGTTTAGATGACATTTTCTAAACAGAAGTCATTAATGCGGCTCTCAGGTTGATCCAGATAACAGGGAACTACTGCCGTTTACCATAAACGGAACTGTGTCTCTGTGCTGCGCTTGTGACCGAGTTTGGATGTGAAGACCATCACCAACCATAATAAGAAAAGACAAAAAAATATCACTTTAGGTATTTTTTTTAGGTATTCCCTAAAAAACGCGTACAGCGAGGTCAGCGGACAGGCTGATGTCACAGCCCCGGGAATATGAAGCTACTTCAAGTACTGTCAGCACGAGAGTGTGGACTTTAGAAAGGTCAGCCTGCACCTACCAGGTGCATCTCAGTCGAATCCACTCAGCCCACAAGCGCGACCCGAGTTCAGTTGCGAAGTTGTAGGTTACAAAAATTCACAGACAGGGAGCTGGGGCCTGTACTACAAAACGGGGTTACTG
>JAODJU010000115.1:1101767-1112283 GCA_026776725.1 Gnathonemus echidnorhynchus
CCCCCCCACCACCACCACCACCACCCCCACCCCCATGCCCCAGCCGCGCACTGGGAAAATGATCCTTAAGGTGGTTGGGCGAAACAGGACAGGAAGGCGTCTGAACGGAAACCTCTCAGGGCCAGCCCACCTTTTTTTCCCCTGGGGGAGATTCTGAATCTTTCCCTCCCACTCGGCATATCTTAGTCAGGCCCACAGCAAAACCCCCATCAACCTGCCCTGCAATCAGACTGAACAATAAGATCCCCCCGGCACCGTGGGCAGTTTACCTGAGAAGACGAGTATAGAGCAGGCCCGGTCCTCCTCTTCCTCTCCCCCTCCTCACACTGTATCTCTCTGGCTTCTCGGTTCAGAGTTCATGTGTCCCCGGAGCTCTGCAGACCTCCCACGTCGCTCCCGGACCTCGGCAGGAACAGAAAGCTGCCTCCTCCTTCACATCCACAGGTGACCTCCTGATCGACCCTCCCCTTTCTCAGTCTCCACCTCCTCCTGGTGCTACAGCAGCAAGCAAGATGGAGTCAGCCTGGGGATTATCTCTGCTTTCATCTGATTACAAATGAGAGGCTCTGTCGCAGATCTTCAGTCCCCGACCAGGTCTTTTCTGAAGGGGAGGGACAACGGGAGGATGGTTGAAAATGAGTAGGGAGGGGGTTCGTATTTGTCTCTGTGCGAGGAGGAGGGAGGGTGGAGTGGAGTGGTGGGGGGGCAGGGGGTGGGAGTACATGCAAGGATAGGATGGTGACACAGAAGGGGAAGGGCTGTTGAAGAGGCACCCTGATCGTCACACAGTCACCGTCATCGCCGTGGCCACCTGGGGGAAGAAGGAGAGAGAGAGAGAGAGAAATGCATGAATGAAACGAAAACATTGAGGGTAGTGGTGGTTCATGGCCAAAACAGCCTCCCCCACATGCACTCTGTCTCCCTTTATCTCCTGCTCTCTCCCTCTGCCTCTCACACCAGCCATCCTTCTCTCCTGGTTGCTATGGGAACAGCAATGCTCAATAGGAGCCTGATGAATGTTCATTTTTTAAGGTTGCCATGGGACAGCACTGCGCATGGTTGTCAGGCAATTGGAGATAAATCAGATTTCATGCAATCTGGTTATCGGCAGGGTTCACGTGTGATAACAGATTTGGGATGCTGGGGTGTTTTTTTTTCCTCCCTTCCGTCTCGTCGATCAGATTTTTCATTCGTTTATGTGTGTTTATATGCATAGAAAATATGCACAAATATTTATATACAGTGAAAATGCGTGCTGTTTTCCAAGTGGAAATATCATTGCACGCTGTCCCTGAATCACAAAAATGATTGTGTATATGCAGCAGGAGCCTGATGGGTAAGCAGACCGTGTAATCTGTTTACATTCTCCTTTTTTGTTTATGTATTTATGTAATAGAGTGTAGTGTGCTCACAGAGGTGTATTACAGCAGTGTTTGTGTGATTTGTCACTTAGAGAGCGTAATAGCCTCTCACTGGAATTGGCCAGCACAGCCTCAGTGTGTGTGTGCGTGCGTGTGGTGTGCACAGGCTAATTATTTCACAGACTCTCATGCACACACTCATGTCAACCTGAAATTGAGCGCATCCTCCAGAATAATGAGACATGATAGCGCTTCACCAATGGCTAGCTTGTGCGGATTGTGCCGACGTACAAGGCTTTCAGAGCTGCAAGCGAAATATCCAGCATTTCAGACCCCTCCAATTCATCTCCCCAGGGAAACACCCTACATAAACAATGCTTAATGTCACATGTGCATTCAACACACCTTTGGATAAAAATACAGGCAACAAAGTATTTGCAATTGCGATTACTTCAAAAAGTCTCAATTTCTTTCAAAATAATTGACATCAAATTCAGCAAGAAGGAGACATATTTCTACATATAAGGCAACAGGGTTGAAATGTGTCTAACGTCAAGTATCATTGACAGGCTGCAACAGTGATGTGCTGCTTGTCTGACCCTTACGTTTGGTTCTGTATGAGATGATAAAAGCATGACATTTGTTTTCCTGAACTAACGGCCTGCTGAGGTTCCACTGGGAGAACATGAACCTCTGCAGCCAATTTGGCCCGCTTTCCCACCACAGGCTGAAGCAGGCACTGGCAGGAAATGAAAGGAACCAGAAGCTTGGGAAATCTGATGGAATCAAAATGCAGTAGGCAAGAAACTGAGTGTCAAGGAGAAAACAGAGGCAGCCCTCACGTGGTGGCCGTCAGGCGGTGGGGAGCCAACGGACCAACAGGAAGCTAATGAAAGGGCGCGGGTGTGCTGGGAATTACGCACCACTGACCAACACTTCTGTTTTCATGTGCGTCAGGGTGACATTCTCTCCGGCACAGCGGTATGTCCTGTTGGGGTTGAGAACGAGCTCAAACGACGTGATAATTAAAATATCCCATAATCTCTACGCACGGTCACAGGCTAGGATTTAAATAGCAAAGGAATCCATTAAGGAATTTAAATGGTGAGAAACACTGCAATAAGGGGACGTAAATTCTGTCATTCTCCTGTTCCTTGTTCCTTTCTCCATCTTTCTGCACGGCTGGTATTCATGTTTATTAGAACCAGTCATTAGAAGAAGCTGGGCATTACTGAGTAAATGGCACTTTCATGGGGGTGGAGGCTAATTTCCATGAAGGCAGGATTACAAAATACAGCAGTAGGACAAATCCATCGGCTGCTTAGAGCTCATAAATTACTCTCTCATTTGATTCTCGGTTTGGGGGAGTCCCATGTGTGTTTATGCCTGACCTATGCAACAGTTACAGTTAGTAACAGATGACTATCATTCGATTTGAAATGTCGGAAATACTGGTTGGTTGCATAGATAGTAGAGATAAAGTTTTATGATGAATATATATGTATTTGAAAAAGATGACAGACAGTGGCATATATAGTACTTGCAAAATGAGGATCTTGTCCAGGCTACGCCGCCAAAGGAGTATACCTGGGTGCGGTCAGACAGCATAACGAATGAACCCCCCTCCCTGCTTGTCTGTCAAATGCCAAAGTCTAAACTGGAGCAGACAAATTAATGACAGCTTGTGTTTGCTTAAAAGCCCCTTTGGTGTGTCGTCCTCTGTAATTTGAGTCAAAATTAAAAGTGGCGCATGGCTGTCAAAAATCCAACAGCAAGCCAAGAAATACACCTATGTTCTTTGTCTATGAACTGTTCTTAGAAAATGTAAAATACAGGCTACTGTGTAGATATTATTACCATAACCGGAGGTCTAAAAGAAAAAAAAAGCATTAAATAAAACAAGCTGACGGAGTTAGCTTGGCCTCATGCAGTGCATCTTCTTAGTCTGCCTGCATCACACTAGAGCCCTTGGATTCCGGTAAACATCTTGCGTTTTGTGTTGCACTATGGTGTAAATTATAGCATTGACCCATTTGACTGGGGGATATGGGGAGAGATATTATCCTATGAGTGTTGTGAGTTTGCCCTGTGAGTTTGCGCTGTTAGTTTGAAAGCTCTGGCCCCTTATTTATTTCTGGGCCTGTGGGCCTCAAAGTAATCCTATCTTTGCACTTTTCATTTCACAGGCTCAGAGCCAATTATCACCTTTCTTTCGTTGTAATAATTAGTGTTTGATTACATATGTCACTGTAGGATTGCCGCTGTGACCGGTCCCATCACCTCTAGCTCGTGGTTTATTCTCATTATATTGTGGATTCTAGTCCAGCAAATTCCCTAAAAAACACCAGTGTTAGAAAGCTCTGCTTTCGCCATCAGCAAATTTACTTGTAAACAAAGAACCAGGTCTAAATAGGTTACCTACCTTTTAGGGCTGAGGGCTGTGTTGCAGTCTACGAAGTCAACAGACCAGACTGATTGGAGAGCTGACTAATTAGAGGTAATAGCCAAAAGAGGTTCAGGACAAAGGCATGCATCCAAATGGAGCTGTGTTGGACCAAACGTGGGCCATATGGAATGAGCTCAGGACTGGGGGGGTGTAAGTATGGACCAGTGGCTGGGGTCGTCATTTGGATCCTTGTTTAAGAAAGTTCATCATTTTCCAATTGTATGTCAGTACGTGTCATTTCAGGAGGAACTACCACAGATTGCGGCTAAATGCTCTGTTGACATTTACTGATTTTCCCTCATTTGTTGTCGTGTGTGGATATCTTCAGAATGAGATTTTAATAAAGGAACTACCTGGCGGCTGATAGGTTCATAATATTATAAGAACACCTCTGATTAAAAATGCCTGAACATCTGGACAGGAAAGGTATCCATTCCAGATCATTCCGGATTGGCCGTCCGGCTCTGTGGGAGGGACAGTCTAAAAGTAGCTGGGTGGCAGGTTTGCCTAGCCTGAAAAATAAACAACACCCCGCTGATAATATGGAACGGGTCAGGTTACGAGCTGCTCATGGGCGTCAGGTGTAGACTGCGCAGCCAGAGTGCAGCCGTGCCGCTGAAGAACTACAGGACCTCATGTGCTGATTTTTGTGTATGCTGCCCCCCCAGATGCATATGTACGTGTCGCAGTCTAGTCTGTGATCACCTGAAGCTACTCCATATTATACAGTACATACATGTAACCTGTTTGTTTCTCCCAAGTGTATCTAATTCCATTTCACGAACAGGAGACTGTGCCACAGTGGAACGCAGCAGTGCTGATTGGGCGGTGTGTTCGGTGTCTTAGGTAAAACTCACCAGGGCAGCAGAAGTCCGCTGTGTCCAGGCTGCACCCCCCCTCGCGGTTTAGGAGCCCGTTTGACAGTCCATTCGCCCTGTCGTTCTTTGGTCGGACGCAGCTTTCAAACGTCCGCTTGCTACCTTTCAGCCGGCATGTTTCCAAAACCCAGCGACCCCCCCCCCCTCCCCGTGTAGCTTTTCTCTTGAAGCGTTTTTTCCAACGTCTCACCAGAAACGGGAAGCCTTTGTTCATGCGGTGTAGGGGCCGGAATGGACGTGATCAATGGAGTATGTGTGGCTTTGGATTCCCCAATACCACCACAGGCAAAAGCTGACTTCCCCTCATTTAAGTCCGCCTTTATATGGCAGCTCTCCACTGCTTCCCTCTGTTATCGGTTTGGAAAGCTCTGGTAAACATAAGCAAAGTCACGAACACTCTTGTCCACACCGAGCTTGTCGTTTTCCCAGCACGGCGGTGACAGAGTTTGGGCGAACACGCTCCGGCTCGTGTGGTATCTCGGCAGCTGAGAGCTGAGGTCGATAGCGGAGCTCAGATTGAGCCAGAGGAGCCTTAGTTCCTGCTCTCTTTCATAACCCTCTAGTGAAGAACACGGCCAGGTCAGAGGACAAGGGCAGAGAAGAATTTCGCTGCCATTCGTTACACATTAAACTCGTACACATGTAGGTCTGCCAGCTCCTGAGGGGGATGGGGGCTAGGCGCAGTCATTTAAAGATTTTTCAGATGGTAATTGGTTTATTTAAGTAAATATATTATTTGAACCCCAGTGCTCCAGCTAGGTTAGTGCCTGTCAAACTATACAGTACGTGAGAGTGTTTATGAACGCTGGCAGCAAACAGAGCCGCAGAACAGAAGTAGAACACCTTCAGGACAGCCTCCGGCACGGAGCAAGCCAGGCACACGCGGACAGAAGCCCGTCACGGCGTGACCTACGCACGACTGAATCCCCCTGCCTAGTCACTCCAGCCTCCCGCACAACTCTGCTGGCTTTTACACCGGAAAACGACAGCGGGACGATGGTCATCTTACCTGCTCTGGTGGTGGTGTTTGCGGGGGGCATCCAGCCTGGCTGGCACGCGTCCCTGTGGCTGCCGGCTGCTTTGCCGCAGCACTGAGGTATGCCGGCGTTCACAGGTGATCTGTCCCGCTGCAGGTGAGCGGCCGCAGGTTTCACCGCCCCTCCCCCCCCTTTCGCCCTCGTCACGCCTCCTCAATCAAACTTGAGACACCCCTACTCCACCCACACACACACACACACACAAACATGCACACACATCATCAGTGACAGGCAAACCTTAAAGGAGACACAGAAACCTATAAATTACCACCTGAAATATCACTAGAAATGTAAAAAATGACCATACATTAGTAAAAATAACCAGAATAAAAAGCCAGATCTGTAGAATTCCATCATTACTTAAAATACTTAAAAAATGTAAAGTTGTCTATTTTTCCTTAAGTAGCTCAGCAGGAGCCTCATACCTCAGTGGGTTACGAGAGACAGACTCAGAGACAGACTTACGGGTCAAGGCCACCAATCAAACGTGAGATTAAGTTCAGCCACAAAAGCTGTGTAACCCGACCTTCCCCGATGCACAAAATGGCGGGGAAGCCCTTGCTTCTTTGTGTCGCGGACCTGTCCACACCTGGTCTAACCGGATCCAGCGGGGCCTGAGGGAGGGGGGGATTTTTCCTGTGCACTGGTAAAGACTGATGGTTCCCTACTTCTGGACGGATCAGTCCCGCAAGGAGAAGCAATCCTGTTCTCTCGTCCTCTGTTCCGAGAAACCATCACCACGAATGATTACTGTACACTTACATCTGCTATTTATAGCACCTGAGTGACACCCCCGCACAGATATGCAAAATTCAGAAGCCAGCATTCCCATGTCAGAATCTCAGGTCGGGCCCTGGCAGGATATTCATGTGTTTGCCTGGTTGCACGGGAGATTTTCACGGTATTTCCAGGTAAAAGAGTGTGCCCTCGTCCGCTCCCAGTCTCCATCCCTGCATTCTTTCCACCCGCCTCGTCATGCTGACATGGCCGCCATCCTTTGAAACCCACCCCCATCCTACCTCCCTTTGTCGCCGCCAACACGCCCCTAACCGTCGTGAATGACCGCTCCGCTCTGCACGGGTGGGGCGATGCCCCGTCTGCCACTCGCCACCTGGCGGGAGCCTGCCGCCATTGTTCTGCGCTCACTTTGCGTTTCTTATTCGCATTGTCGGAATTCCATGGCGGAACACGGCTGCCATTCTGCCTGCAGGTCGACAGGAATCATGGTGAAGGCCGCAGCCAAGCAGTCCGCTTCTGTCATTGGTGGGGGATTCTGATGCTAATCTTATCAAAAACATTATACCAACATTATGTCAACATCATTGTACCAAGCACCTGACTGCCATATGGAGGTTCGTCACGGTCTGCACCTGATATTTTGTCGATGTTCAGACCCTGAAGGTTTCATGTCATAGGAGCTGTGACCCCCCCCCCCCCCCCCCCCCCCCCCCCCCCCCCCCCCCCCAAGTGGCACCTCCAGCTCATTATTTATATAAAGTATCGTTGCGGTCAGGTTTAATACATACTTTATAGAGTGACACCTGCAGAAAAGTTGGATTGGTTGGATTAAATTTAGGGGCGTGGCCACACTGTACTGTGTGTTTTCCATGGTCCCACTTAGAAAATAAAATAATCCATATCTTGCTTTTATTATTTTGATGTGGGGTGCCAAGAGGGGGGGCCACATATTCACTACCACCACTTGTCACCCCTTAGAAACACCAATGGTTGTATATACAAGTTGATCATTTTGGTGGAGTTGGGGATTCTACACATACAATGGTCATGGCCAGTCAGGAAACACGAAAGCTGGAGTGGCCTGCTACTAAAATTCACACTCACTGCTCCTCATTATGTCACTCCCACCCCCCACCCCCGCTCACCCCCAACTCGCGCTTCACCCCCCACACCACAATCGTACCCTCTCTCATAATGACTGGATACTGTTGCGATTTACACCTGTGACCAGGGTATCAAGTGTCATTCAGATACTCTACACCAGTATTTCTCAAACCAGTTTTTGCTCTTTCCCAGTTCCCCCTAGTACAGGTTTAAGAAACACTGCTCTACACTTTTTTCCACTTCCCCCTTTTCTTCTCGACTCCAGCTCTCCTTTCTTTCTCTCTTTTTCTGATTCTTCCCTCCATCTGCCATAGCAGTTAGCTTGTTCATAGTTGAAGTCACAGCATAGGTTTGCAAAAGCACTGAAATCTGCATTATCAAGTAACCAGTGGCATTAATGCATAAAATTAGCAGCTGCTTTGAAGCAACGTGATAACAGACAAATACTGTGTCCTTGTATAAATATTAAACTACAGTGACATGATTTTGTGTTCCTCTTTTTATGAATTTCACAGCATCTAAATAAGAGAAGTACTGGGTCCAGGCAACACAGTGCTTTGTATTCAGTTAACACAGAAGCTATTCTAAATTAGGCCCGTTCTATCACGAAAGCTTTTAATTCCTCACCACACTTAACCCTGGGGACGAACAGGTGTGAAATCACAGTGATGTTTCAGTGGTCCTGACGTCAAACACAAGCCTCTGATAAAATCACATTAATGCTAATATCTCCACCTAGTGGCGGAATAGGGTCATACAACTTTAGGCCGTCATTTCCTGTGTAAGACTAAACCAGTAAAAAGACTATCTGCCCCTGTGTAGTCATGCTGCTGTGCTGTATCACTGATGTACACATTTCTTATCTTTCAGCAGATAATGATCTGGTTTTATAATGAGTGTTACAGCATAATGAGGGTGTTTCCCTCAGTGTAGCACACAGCCCTTAAAGATACCAGTCTATGCCTGAATGATGTCAGCAAATGCCTGGGGGTGGCATGTTGGTGCAGTAGTCAGCACTGTCACCTCACACCTGTGGGACTTGGGTTCGAGTATCTGCCTGGGTTCTGTGTGTGGATTTTGCATGTTCTCCTTGTGCCATTGTGGGGTTTCCTCCAGATACTCTGGTCCCTCCCCCCACAGACCAAAAACATGCAGAGGCTAACTGGAGTTCCCAAACTGTGATTGATGTGTGATGCGATGGGTTGGTGCCCCATTTTGGGTTGTTCCCTGCCTTACGCCCATAGGCTCCAAACCCCCCCACAACCCTGACTAGGATAAGCGGTGTCAGAAAATGGATGGAAATCCTCAGCAGGAATATCCTGTATCCTGCCTTGCAGCTGTCCCACTGTCTTCCTTCCACAGTGTGGTGTTGTATAATATCATCTGTCCATTTTCCGTAACCCCTTATTTAATTGCAGACATCTCAGTATCATTTAACATATTAAAATATACACTTCTTATTTTAAAAATAAACTTCAATGATGTGAAATTGTTAAGGGAACAGAGGAGGCTTTGTTACAGTAACGCACAAAGGGACACACTGGACAGAGACGCTCCTCACAGATACTAGACCACTGCACACACTAAACTGGCTGCTAAAAGACACTTTCATGTACATATAGCCATAAGTATTCACTGCATGCCTAGTGGCTAATACATTGTGCTATTTATTTTTTGTACACGGTCATTAAATCTAAGTGGGTTTCGGTATTCTTGCTAAGGAGCACTGGAATGGTTAAAACGTAAGCCATGAAAATGCAGCTCTCCTTTCTGTCCCATTTCCACGCCCAGTTTCTTGGGGGTGACGGTGCGGCCGGGGCCAGCTGGTGGATGGGGGAGCTCTGCTTTGTCTCTGAGGACTAGCATCAGGGCGCCTTCCACCGCCAGCCAGGGTCAGGTCGGGTCGGGTCGGGTCCAGGCGGCGGCAGTGGTGCGGTGGGGTCAGTCTAGCTGGCTTCGGAGAGGACAGCCAGCACCGTGTCAGCCTGGGTGGCCAGCTTGGAGCTGCCGTGGTTTGAGAGCTTACTCAGGCTCTCCCTCAAGTTCAGAGACTCCATCTCCTCCTTCAGCAAACCTGGGAGAGAGAAAAAGAGACTCGGGTCGGGGTCACCGTCTGTCCAGCATATAATCAATAAGGTTTTGCAGTAAATGAATGAATGGTCCAGTGCCCAGGCTGAGTACTGACTGGAGTTGGTCAGGCTGCAGATGAGCCCAATGGTGCTAAATTTGACCTCCACGGCCCCCACAGGGTCATCCAGCATCTTCTGCAGGGTGGGCACCAGGCCGGCGTCCTGGAAGGGTCCCTCCATGGTCTCTGCGAACAAGACACACACATTGCATTGCAGTATTATTCGGAAATCTCTCTCTATTTGCAGGCAGAACACTAAAAGAAAAGGATGGAAATGCTCTTATTTAGCTCACTTTCAAACCTATAGCAGGCCGCAGTATTATTTATGCCTGACATTTCATATTGACTGCGGCACACAGGTTTGCATCTGTAATTCTGGAGGAATTTTAGGCCTCACCGATGTCGATAGCCGAAGCAATCGCCAAGGCGACCAGAGCTTCATTTTGCATGATGACATGCTCACTGGTTGCCATGGAGATGAGGTGTCGTACGCCATCTGCTTTGGTAATAGCGTGGATCACGTCCTGTCAGGAAATCGGGGGGTAGGAGACTTTGCTAGTAGGAGAGCACCATTCCAGCTGTCCATCTTCCCCTGTGATAGCATCATCTTCAGGAATCTGGGTGTTTGGTTTTTACGTCACAATAACGTATGTTGGCTTGTTCCGTTTTTAACAGTGACTGAAATACTTTTGAAATGATCATGTTACGATGTTGTTATGTCACATACTGATTACAGACATCCTCAAAATAATCTACGTGTGTGTCTGTCTGCATGTGTGTGTGTGTGTATGGGGGGGGGGGGGGCCCTAACCCATTCCCCGCTG
>JAODJU010000115.1:1120586-1153823 GCA_026776725.1 Gnathonemus echidnorhynchus
TGGGGCCGGGAACCAATTAATTGGTTTTCCATTATTTCTTATGGGGAAAATTCGATCACAACTCGAACTTTTTAGGAATCGATCCGGAGTTCTGAATGGATTAAATTCGAGTTCTGAGGTACCACTGTATTCAAATAATTGATCAATATTTACTAAACAAACCCAAAGGACTATGAAATTTTGTTTTGTGTCACCCTGTTGCTTTTCCGTTATCAGTAAGTCACCCATGAAAGAGGATTATCTGTACAGTCAAAAGTGGGAAATTCTCCAGCCCACAAACACAGAGGGATAATAGTGAGTTTGTTCATTGTCCTTTTCTCTTTGTCTGACACTTTAACACCTGCGAGAAGAGGGGCAAAACGGGTTTAATGTACAATGCTGACACATGCGAAAGGCAAAAGAAGTGCGAGCTGGTATGAATATTAAACCAATACTATCTCCTTTGTTTGACAGGCCCTGGACCTCGTCGACCCTGCACAGAAGCGGGTATAAAAAATAGATGGATGGATAGATTCATGGATGGATGAAAGATCTCATTTGTTTTGTGCAAATGGTCTAGCACGTTTTTTTGCTAAGTTTGAAGGACAGAGTTTATTTCAGGTGTTGTCCCTCAGACCAGTCAGAGTGGCAATACCTATCATGAGATGTCAGAGACTTTATGGGTAATCCTGTGCACCTGCCATAGCACGCAGGCTGTCGGTGATGCCCTCACCTTCCCTGGCCAACTCGGCCACCACCAGGGTCACCTGTGACATGAGGAGGCTCTTCTTACTCAACGTCTGCGCCAGTGACGGAAGAATCCCACTGGCAGCTATCTCCTCTGGGGCTCCATTTCCTGTAAAATGCAGAGGACCACTTAGCTGCCTTTGTATTTGCCTCCTTAAGAGAAGAACGAGTGTCACACAGTCATGGGAAGTGAGGCTGCTTATTTCCCCCCCGGCTTGGTAGTTAAGCAGGTACGCGGCCGTGAGATGAATGCAGATGAAGCAGCTGCCAGCATCGCTACTTTGAACCGAGAAGATCAAAAGGCCAACCCTCCATCGACCTGCGGCAAATTTTCCAGCCAGCTGCTGACGTTGTCTCCTCATCTGACTTTTTACTGGTGTGTGGGATGCAGAGAGGAGACACCGCTGCTCCCTTTCTCAGCAGCTGGCCTAGCACTGGCTGTCTTGGACACGAGGAGCCCAAAATAAAGGAGAACAGGCTGGGGCGGGACTTTCAAGGAAGCTCAGGGAGTAGGGGGACAGCGGCAGATGGCAACCATGACACTGGGCCAAAGGGAACGCTGACGTTATTGGAAGTTTTTCTCAAAATTGTCATCCGGCACTGAGGAGGCAGCTAAAGCTGTCAACGCAGGCCTCGTTGCCATGGCAACGTCCCCTTACTCAGGAATGAGGGACGTCGAGCGGCTCGTGGCACTTCAGGATGACATCGACGTTGGCCTGTCCGCATTGAGAGGGGGACTAATTAACACACTTAATGAAATGAAACCCATTACAGGCAAACGTGTAATTTCACGCTTAAGGCTTCCCCGACTTCATGGATATTTATACCCTTTAGCATCTGGCCTGATGATGGTGTGTGTTTTAAGTATTTCATCCCTACTTTACTTTTAGAAGCAATGCAGGGCTCATAACAGGCTGGAATGCAAAGAAATGCTTCGTAACTATTCTGCATAAATAGTGTCTTTTTCCTAAAAACAGATTCACAGGCTTCCGCAGTGAGCAACAGCTGTTTATATATGCATGTTCGCAGGTCATTGCGATTGAGCCGAAACCTTATTGGAACATAACGGCCTCGCTACCTAAGCTGACGCTTACTGAAGTCATCTTGTCTTCACTGGCTTCTGGGTACATTTTCGTTTTCAGGTCTGTTATCCCAAAAAAATGAGAATGTTAATCTCAGAGGAAGTAGAAGTGACAGCCATTGAACCATATGGGCTAACATATATGCACCTATCCTGCCACCCTAACCCCATGTCTTTTGTCCTGCTGGTAAAGCTTTTTCCACCCCAGAATTATAGATTTCCAAGCCACAGCACCGCATACACATTCACATCAGTGTGTCCGTGTGTATCTGCGTGTGGGTGCCTGTGCACATGACGCTGCATCGCCCATAGTGAGGCTAATCCGTCCAGGCACTCACAGCATATACTCGAGATAGACATGAAATCGGATTACCGTCTCTGTCCTCCCAATCTACTGCCTGGCTGCTTTTCTGACTGCTCACTTCCAGCCCGTATTTCCTCCAAATTCTAATCAGGATACAGTGGCCCCATTGGAACGTTCCCAGAAAAGTGCTGTACACTCTTTGGGGTTTTTTTAACAACGCTGTGGAAATAACTTCTGAGAGAAACATGCTGCTCCCTTCTGCATCCAGCTCCAAGCGGAAACTGACCCAAAACTCTTATTCGAAAGCCCACTGGGCCCCTGGTGAGTGTATCTCATGGGAGGGTAGGAGGGGGCGTCTGTTTAATGTGACCCGTGGCCTCTTTGCAAGACACTCACGCTTTTCTTGGAGTGCAGTAAGCAGGACGTCCAAATGAGGCTTGAGCTCCTCATCTATGAGTTCGGTGCTGACAGAAATGGCCTTGAGGGCGTCAGTCAGGGAGTCTGTAACAGAGAGAGAGTAGGGAGTATGTTCACGGCTTCAGATCAGCCTGTTACGGATCCCAGCCCAGAATTATTCCACTTCTGCTTATCTATACAAGAAGCTTTCAGGGGACCAATAACTCAGAAGTCTAAGGAAAATTAGCGGATAGGCGGCAGGGCTAATACCAACATCACAGGGACTTGTGCCAGTAGCATTAGTAGACTGGTAAAGCAAAAGCCATCTGACCCTTCTCTGGAGAACATTCTGGCAGTTCAGCCCCAGCCTGAGGGCTAATCTATCTTGACAAAAATGGCATTATAGCCATTATAATCTTAATCCCAAATGTCTCATTCAGTTGCTCTATACATTTTGCATCGTGCCTGGAATATTAAACAAATACATAGATAAGTGACTCGCAGACTAGATTGATTCTAGTGCTTCAGGGGAGGCAGATTGGCAAGAGATTGAGATCAGACCTGGGCCCTGGGCCATAATGCTGGTAACTGAGCATGCTCAGTGACAGGCTTGGGCCCTGTGCCATAGTGCTGGCACTGAGCATGCTCAGTGACAGACCTGGGCCCTGGGCCATATGGTGCATTCCATTTACCTCGGAGGTCGGAACTCGGAACTGGGAATGACACACGAGTTAATAGCGTTCCAGTAAAGCAAGTCGAAAGTCATTTAGCGATACCAGGCACCTGTTTCAAAAGGCAAGATTTCTTGCTTTTCCGGATAACTTGGATTTCATTTACCCCTGTTTAAATGGCCTTTATCTTCGTTGACTTACATTTAGCCCAGACTACCTTAAATCCGACAGGTTATCCAGCTAAGCAAGAAATCCTGCTTAGTGAAGTAGGCCCCAGTTCTAGCCTGGTTAATTGTTAGCAATATCTGTGGATAACGCATTACGTGGTATTTTGCACATAAAAACACCACAGCAACACGTGCACAGATAGCGGTTGGACAGTACTGTGTGTGCGACCAACTTCATGAGGCACAAATAAGACATTAGTGTGAAAATATAGTATATGGAATCGAGTTCAAATGGAATGCAGCAATATGCTGGTATTGAGCATGCTCAGTGACTGGCCTGTAGCTGTCATGTAAAAGTACTTTTTCACTCTGGCCCTTTAGTACCTGCTGCAAATGAGGCAGACTAAGTGACAAGGGTCCTGAAAAGTGTAAAACATACCACGTTGACCCAAATATAACTCAAAATACACCTGAAAACGTGGTGGCGTCTTATATTCGGGGTCTAGACAAAAAAGGGAATTGATGGCGCCAAATATGATATTTCATACCAAATGTCCTCACGTACCATAATATAGATTTGCCATAAGATTTCTTGCATGAGAGTAAGAGTTTAAAAGTGTGAGTGTCACGCCAGATGTGTGAAAGCTGGCTTCCCTGGCGAAGTGCGTGTTTAGCCCGTATCCCAGTGTCGTGTGAATTGCTGGCTTCCCTGCCTGTGCCGCTGCTAGTATTAAACTGATAATAAATATATTAACATTCATTTTTAAAGAACTGTCATATAATGTATTAATACATGGCTCAAACTTTCTCTGTAAGCATTTCTCTTTTTTTTTACCCTCTTCATGTAGGTCTGCTGCATCGAAAACATCCTACGCCCTGAAGTTTGTAATATTCAGCATCTACATTTGTTTTTGGAATGTTTGCTGTGTAGTACACTAATTGTAATCCAGTTGCTGGAACTTATCATATGTTCTTGGGAAATAAAATTATTATTTTTTTATAAAGGCAAGATTTGGTATTCCAAAAACTTTTTTTACTAAAAATGGTTGCCAAAAAGCGGGGTGTCATCTTATAATAGGGGTCAATACTGTAATTGGATTGGTCTGGGTCGGGAGCCCAACTTGATGAGCTTTTACAGGGCCCGGAATCTCTAGCAGCACCCCTGTCTACCTTTGTAGCTCACTGGGGAAGCTGGGAAGGTGTTGCACCTTAATTAAAGTGCAAATTTTACAGTCCTTTACACATTATAGCTGAGATAAATAATGGATTTGAAGTAATTCTAAGAGAATTATTTCACTTCATTAAAGTAACTAGATTACTTATGTAGTCGAATGCTTTAACCCTTAGTCCATAAAAGGCTCACCACAATAATTCAGATATTGAAAAAGAACATCACAGGAAACAGGAAAATGGGGCGAGGATTTCTCATCTGCATTTACTACTTACAAATAAAACCTAAACAAGGTTTTCCGTGCGAGTTGACACATTTTAAGATCTCCCTGGGACACAACAAGATGCACAAAGATGCTTTGAAAACATTACATGGCAGCTGGCCATTCCTGCATGGATTGTTGTAGAGATGGGGATCTGACTGAATCCCATTCTGTGGCCAAGGCCTTATCTATAACAGATTAATCTGTGTGCAATGTAGAAAGCTCTCTGATGATCCCCTATGCCAGTGTTTCCCCATCTGGTCCTCAGGGACCCCCAGACAGTCCATGATTTTTCTCCCTCCCAGACAGCCCACAATTTTGCTGTCTACCAGCTCCTGTTAGAGCTAAAACATGGACTGTTAGGGGGTCCCAGAGAATTGGATTGGGGAACACTAGTTAACAGACAGTCCAACAAAGTTCTCTTCTTAGGCTCTTCCAAGAAAAAGCACAGCATTCTCCGCTAAGATCACCTGTAATTATTAATAACACCAAACATCTCAAAGAAAAATGCCAGCCACAAAAAAGGGTTAGAAAGGCACTGAGGTTAGCCAGAAACAGACCACAACCTTGACTACAGTATGTAGGATGCTGTTAAATGTTAAATAATAAATGTTAAATAATACACTGAAGTTCCCTTGAAAGTGAATAATAGGATATAGCATCTGTCTTTAAACTATTGAAAATTAATGTCTAATAACCACTTATATGGGGTTATTATAAGGCAGGTGCAGCACAGATTATATGACAGGGTGCACACTGGATCTCAGCTGCATGTGTATGAATTTGGGGAACAGTATCGCCATTATCACCCTTGGCAGGATTCAATGCTGAAGGTCAAGAGATTTACTTACGTTTTCGTTAGAATGACGCACGCCTGATGGTGACTTTAGTTAAGCCCCTAATTGCAGCCTACAAGCCTTAAGTTTTATACAACAGCCCTAGTGTGCGAGGGTATGGCTCCTTGATAGCTACGAAGATCCGCTGCGATCTGAGTGATGGAATGAGCCGCCTCTGCATCTTCATGCTGATTCTGCCCTCATCCCCCCTTCTGATTTTGCCCCGTTTACCCCGTAGTTTGTAAGGCTTATTTATTGATGCTCGTCTTTCTTCGGTGAGCTGTCCCTGTTTATGTTTCCCACACAATCTATTTCTGTTTGTCACTGGTTCCCCTTCCTAGTTTATGGGTTGTAAAAGACACAGAACCTGCACGTCGTAGGACCTGGGAGCAGCAGATCACAGGACCCCGAACGAGCAGGCCAAGGACCCAGAGACAGCACCTCAGCACCCACTCCAGGAATTCTTAGCTACCCAGTATGTGAAAACGTCAGAGTTATTTAGACTCAATTTAGAGAACCTTAAATATAATGTATAATTTAATATTAATGATGACAATCATGACCCCCTGTCATCAGTGGCAGTGGGATGAACAAACAAGCCTTAGAATAAATAAAATATACAGCGTCATCTGCAGTCACAGACATCACAGTAATAACCATTTCGATAGAAAGATTACAAACCTATAAATGAGGGGCTGGTCTCCCATTGTCACCGACAGACAAGGAGTCCCCCCTGTGCCCTATAGACCAGAGCCGGAGATTTCAGACTCCCTGATTTTTGTGCAGATAAGCAGTGCTTAGGGAACACTCAGATATTTAAAACCTGAAACTGCATTTTCAGTCCCAGATACTGATTTCTAAACAACTGAAGGGATTTTAAAGGGAAAATCATTTTTCTTGCATTGCTCGTTGTTCCTTTCTTGTACTTTTGCCCCTGGCAAAGTCAAAATCATCTTTCTTCATCACCCTCCAACTCACAGGACTAGAGAGCGAAAGCATCCCTCTCGGAGTGAGGCAGAGCCCCGTTAAAGGACACAGAGCATGGAGAGCTGGCAGGGGTAATCCCCAGTAAGCAGTATGGAAATAGACTCTATAGGGTGGGTCAGCGTACCGTGAGGATGACAGGTCCCCCTCACACACCCCGTGCCTCCCAGCCGAGTGCTGACTGCCCCTTGGAGGATCCCCACATCCCACACCATCCAAGACAAGTTTGTTTTTTTAGCAGCTCCTGTGTGAGTCACACTCGGCTCCCCGCTCAGCCTCAGCCTGATGGTGGGACTCCAGTTGTAACCTTTATCCTTGTGAAGTTCCTCAGATTGACCTTTAAATACTGGAAAAGCTTCGGTTCCCCCAGCATCCATCCCAGTCCCAGCACATGCCTCCACATACGGCAGCCTCTCCCAGCCTGGCATTGCCCAGGCATCCCAGAACAGACACAAGACCAGACACAAAGGGTCTGAGGAAAGGCACCCTACTCACCCATGATGCAACCACCTCCTGTCCCTCGGAGAGAGTGCTCCCGGCGCGCGTGTCCTGCTGTTTGTTGGCTGTTGTTGTTTGTATTCGTGTGTGTGTATATGTGTGTGTTTGAGAGAGTCCCAGCAGAGGCAGTGGGCAGCCTTCAGGCCAAGTACGCTCTCTCTCCCAGATCCACTCCTGCCAACTGAACTGTCAGCATCTGCTGCTGTCGTGCTGTTATGCTCGTCGACTGCAGGCTCTGCCTGGCCCTCTCTCTCTCTCTCCCTGTTTTCTGTACCTCTGTCTTCCCGCCTTTAAGTGCCTGTCTGTCTCTCTGTTTCCCACTTTCACTGGTCTCTCTCTCCCTCTCTAACTGTTGCTATCACCTCTTGCTCACCCATCCCAGCTTTATCTCTCTCTCTCTTTCTCTCTCCTCCCTCTTGCACCATCACACTCTAAATCCCAAATCTCCCTAAAGCTCCTCAGCTCCAGCAATCAGACTCTTGAAAACAGAGATTGAAACCCAGCACCTGTCAGAGAACATCAGTGACCAGATGGGTTTACATGGAGGTGCCCTGTCCTCTACGAGTTTTACCGGGTGTTGAATCAAGAACCTTCACTTAGTTCCTGCTGGATGGATCCAGGGTTATGATGCTTATGCTTCCAAATATGAAGTTTTAGCTCTAGGTGAGAAACTATCATCTATGAGGCTTGCTGTTGAGGCTAGAATCTGTAGCCAAATCTAGCAGGAAGGCTCAGTGGGTTCTGTCGCTGTCTCACACATCCAGGACTGCCAGTTTGAACACCCTCAGTGATGTCGGTGCAGTTTTTAGGTTTCTTTTTCTTCTAAGATGCTCTGCTTTCCTCCCACAGTACAGAAATAGGAAACGTTAGTGAGCTGGCTGTTAGCGTGTGGGTACCTTATGACAGGTACTCTGTCCATATGCTGCCACATGACCTTTGCTTTCAGGATCACCATGACCTTAAGTGGAGAAGTGGTTCTTGTTATTTTAAAAATTACTGATAACATCCACCCTGCATCCCTTACAATAATGCAAGTTCTGATGTCAGATTTTGGATGATGTGCTTACTTAACTGGCTTTATATCCATATGGACAATTTTGATGGGCATATTTAGAAGTTGCGGTGTTTCATGTAATTTAACTAGATGGCAACCAGGTGGCTGAATTTTTATACCAAATATTTAAGTCAAGGGTCACCTGCAGAGTTTATAATACACACTACCTGTTTGTAATGTTATGCATGTTCCGTATATAACTATATCGTTAGCTACTGCAAAGCATAAATATTACTCCGAACGTAGCATTTCTAATCTGACCACAGTCTGGGAATATGACAAAAATATATACGTGTACGAAAGTTTCATATGCTGAACCTCTTACTTACCGTTGCATGTATTCCCTATATGCTTACGCAACACGCAGTCACGAATAGACTATAAGTGCATCCCTGTAATCGTTCCCTGCATGCAGTTAATTATATTCATAAGAATACAGAATAATCTCAATCATATTTCCTTTTCTAATCTTGCAGCAGCCTAAATGATTGCGCGTTATGTATGAAATTTAAGACAGAAATTTCCAAGCTCCTACTTTCGAATCTGTACGATTGCTGTACTTTCGGAGTGATTTAAGGATACTCGGTGCCACCCAGTGGTCAGCTCCTACCACGGCAAGTTAACAGGCTGAATCTGCGCATGCGTGCCCAAGCTGCATTCTGACCTTTTACCACGTGTTCTTTCCCGCGACCAGGAATGCGCGCTGTTGTTGGACCTGCATCCCTTAAGGGGAGGTGGATGTGATAGAAGCGGGACACAGCGAGCCGCTTTGCAGATATCACAATGTCTAAACAAAGCAGCATTTTCAACTTTTTCACCAAGTCTCCACCCTTGGTTAGTAAAGTAAAACCCAGCCCGTCTCCTACAGAAGCGGACCTGCCGTCTTCCGTACCCAAGTCTAATAGTTCTCCGAAAGAGGATGCGAAGCAGGCGCCTTTACAGAACACTAAAAAACCCCAGCAAAAACTGGGCAAAACGCCGGCTAAGGGAGGCCTCAGCGGTTTCTTCTCTGAGAAAAAGTCTTCAGATAAAGAAAGGTAATGGGTGGGATTGATATGTTTCTTGTTTGGGGTTTCAAATTTCAAATATCTATAATATGGATATATTTGTAATATCTGATGCTTTGCAAGTTTTGTTTTCCACTTTTGACGGACTGCCTTATTGTAACTTTGCAGATATTTAACGGTGCCATATTTAAACAATATCTCGCCTTAAACATAAATGTGCGTCATGTTTTGTGGATCTGTGGACTCATCCCGGCTGCTCTATGTGTATCGAGTGAAGTAGTTTAGTTAAAGAGCCGCTGTGTTCCTCACCATGATAAAGCTGTGCAGCCTGTATTCAGTGGCTTGGCGAGGGTCGCGCCTGCGCAGTAGTGTGGCGGGAAGCCGCGATACCTGACACCAGCTCGCGCGAGGGTAGGCGCCCCCACCGGTCTGGATTCTCTTTTTTTACCGTTGGATAGTCGTTGGTTACTCGGAAGTGACCCTATCCTCCCCGAGTCTTGTTTGTTTCGTGCGGCAAAAAAATTATTACTTTGTCAGAAAATGTGTTTGTGAGACATCAATATGTTGACAATTTATAAAGCGTGGAACAGCAGTATAATTCTCCGGAACCTGTATTGTTAGCAATATACATCTGCGACTTGTGCGCTCCGTTCCTGCCATTCTATGCCAGTCATTAACAGAGGTACCCGTAAACCCTCCCACAGCTCAGCATGCACATTCACTGCCGGTAGCCTGGTATGGACCAAGCTGGAAGGGCACCCCTGGTGGCCATGCATGGTGGTGCCCCAGCCTCTCACCGGGCAGCAGATGCGGGGCCGCGGTCGTGACCAGCGCCTGCACGTCCATTTCTTCGATGAACCTCCAACTCGGGGGTGGGTCAGTGTTAAATATGTCAGGGAATACAAAGGTGAGTATTGGGGTCAGTGTCAGGGATGGTGTACTTGTGGGGGGGGGAGTTAAGTTTTTAAAATGGGTGTTAGGAATATATAAGAAAATCTCTTCTGAGTGTTAATGTGGTTTTGATTTAATAATTTGTACAGGGTGCTGCGCAAAATGTTGCTAATGCAGTTGTCGCCTTGCCCTCACATCAGTGTCCCCGGTTCATAGGTTCGGATAGTGCTGATGCGAAGAGCGGGGGCGTGTTCTTCAGCGGGAAACCGGTGATTCGCCGGGCGATGGAGCTGGCAGATCTCGCTCTGGCCGACAGTCCGCAAAAGCGACTAAAGATGGCCATCTGCATGGATCCTTCTGAAGATGAGGATGAAGAGGAGGATATGGAGGTTAGCTGCTCAGTTGAGTAGATCTGAAATTTCAGGTGTTTGTATAAATTCCCACAATACACACAATCTATTTACAAAGCAGCTAAAGTTCAAGAAGTATATGGGTGGGTTATTCATAAGCTGGAAGTCATGGTAGTTACTGGTATATTAATGTGGACTAATTTGTATAATTTCCTCTCTAAAGCTAGACAAGTCAACTCCGACTGATGCAGACATGACTGAGGGGGAGGAAGAGGAGGAGGAAGTAGTGACGGCAAAATCCAGCCACCGCTCTTCCAAAAGGAGAGGAGGGGTGGAGCAGAAACCAAAGCGTCGGCGCATTATTGTAGCATCGGATAGTGATGGTTCTGATGAAGAATTCAAGCCGGAGCCCAAAGGGAGCAGCAGTGAGGAAGATGAAGAGGCTAGCAGCGGAGTAGAGGAAGGAGAGGAGAGCGAACCAGAACCAGAGTCAGAACCAGACAGCCCTGTTAAGCCCATCAAACGCAAACGCCCTGCAGAAAAACCGACTAAAAGCAACCCCCCTTCCATGGGATGCCCCAGAAAAAACCTTGGGTCTCCGTCCTTTGTCACAGCTCAGACCAAGTCAAGGCTGTCAGCCTTCTCAGCTCCGGAGACCTTTGAGAGCCAGAACAGTGGTGCAGGTGGGGGTGCTGGTGAGGGAAGCACTGTATGGGACCATGAGAAGCTGGACTGGCTACAGGATGGCAAGAGGAAGGACGCCAAGAGGCACCGTCAAATAGAAGAGGACTATGACCCGACTACCTTGTATGTTCCCGAGGACTTTCTGAACAAATGCACCCCTGGCATGCGACGCTGGTGGCAGCTAAAGTCTGAGATGTTTGACACTGTCATGTTCTACAAGGTGGGAAAGTTCTACGAGCTCTACCACATGGATGCTGTCACTGCGGTCAATGAGCTGGGTATCACCTTCATGAAAGGCACATGGGCACACTCTGGCTTCCCCGAAATCGGCTTCGCCCGCTTCTCAGATGTCCTGGTACAGAAAGGCTACAAGGTGGCCCGTGTGGAGCAGACTGAGACGCCCGAGATGATGGAGGCACGCTGCAAAACCATGGCTCGGCCGACTAAGTTTGACCGTGTGGTTCGCAGGGAGGTGTGCCGAATCATCACCCGGGGCACTCAGACATACAGTGTGCTTGATGGTGCGCCTTCAGAGGCACAGAGCAAGTTTCTGCTGAGCGTGAAGGAGAAGGCAGAGGAGGAGACCTCGGGCTGTCAGCGCACGTACGGAGTTAGTTTTGTCGACACGTCAGTGGGCCGCTTCCACGTGGGCCAATTCAGAGACGACCGGCACTGTTCCCGTTTCCGCACCTTGGTGGCGCATTTCCCCCCTGCACAATTGCTATTTGAAAAGGGCAACCTGTCAGCAGAAACACGCAAGCTCATGAAGTCTTCTCTGGCCTCTGCCATGCAGGAGGGGCTCACACCAGGAGCTCAGTTCTGGGATGCCTCCAAGACCCTCAAGTTGCTTTCTGAGGAGAATTATTTTAAAGAGGCTGGGACACAGGGTGAAGACGTTAATGTTCTCCCTGCAGTGCTCAAGGGCATGACCTCTGAGAGCGACTCACTAAGCCTCACCCCAGGGGAAGGGTACGAGCTGGCCCTTTCTGCTCTGGGTGCCTGCATCTTCTACTTGAAGAAGTGCTTGGTGGACCAGGAGCTGCTGTCTCTGGCCAACTTTGAGGAGTACATCCCTGTGGATGTGGAAATGGAGCAGTCGGACAGCCCGTCCAGCTTCTTCGCACGGACTCGCCAACGCATGGTTCTTGATGGGGTGACTCTAGCCAACCTGGAGATTCTTCAGAATAGTTCCGCGGGTGGCTTAGAGGGGACTCTGCTAGAGCGTCTGGACTCTTGCTGCACTCCCTTTGGAAAACGGCTTCTGAAGCAATGGTTGTGTGCTCCACTCTGCAACCCCTCCTCCATTGAAGACCGACTTAACGCTTTGGAGGATCTGATGGGTATGCCGGCTGAAGCCAGCGAGGCTGAGGAGCTGCTGAAGAAGCTCCCGGACCTGGAGAGGCTACTGAGTAAGATCCACAGCATGGGGACACCCCTGAAGAGCAAGGACCACCCTGATAGCCGAGCAGTCCTCTATGAGGAGATCACCTACAGCAAGCGAAAGATTGCTGACTTTCTGTCAGCCCTGGAGGGCTTTAAGACCATGCAGCAGATTGTGTCTGCCATGGAGCCAGTGGCAGAGGCCTTCCGGTCCAAGCTGCTCCGCCAGGTGGTGATCCAGAAAGCCAAAAACGAGGAGGGCCTCTTTCCTGACCTCTCGGCAGAACTGAGGCGCTGGGACACGGCCTTTGATCACCAGAAGGCCCGCAACACTGGCGTCATCAGCCCCAAGAGTGGCTTTGACCCAGATTATGACCAAGCACTGACTGGCATCAAGGACTGTGAGCGGGTCCTGCAGGAATACCTGGACCGGCAGAAGAAGCGACTGGGTTGCAAGAGTCTGACATACTGGGGCACGGGGAGGAACCGGTACCAGTTAGAGGTGCCTGACAGTGTGCAAGAGCGGAACATTCCTGAGGAGTATGAGGTCAAGTCTACAAAGAAGGGCTGGAAGCGGTACTGGACCCCAGAGATCGAGCGGCAGTTCTCAGAGCTACAGAGCTGGGAGGACCAAAGGGATTCTGCCCTTAAGGACTGCATGCGCAAACTCTTCTACAACTTTGACAAAAACTGCAGAGACTGGAAGATTGCTGTGGAGTGCATGGCAGTGCTGGGTAAGAGGAAACAAGCACCAGTGCTTATAGGCCGGATTTCTCCTTCACAGCTTAGATGTGCATTTCGACACTGACCCAAATACAACCACTGACAGCAGGTGGAAAGTCATGTGATCACACACACACACAGTTTTGCACCAGATGACTAAGGCAACTGCAGGCAGTTGCTGTTTACAGTGAATATATTTTGAACAGTTTAACCCTGAAGATTGGTTTTCTATTCTCAACATTCACTGTAAGAAACATTCTCCAGCATGTAGATTAGGTTAAAGATGTACTTTTTGTGGTATAATTCAATTCAGTTTATTTTTATATACCACCTTTCACAACAGTTGTCCCAAGGTGCTTTAAATGGATGTATTGTGATACATTGCAACATCATTAGAGAGAGTAATACGGAATAGGAAAAAGGAAAGAAATTAAATAAAGCCAGATGACAACAAGCCCACTGAACATAACTATACCACATCTCTTGATTATCACTTGCTTTCTGTAGTTTTTCACAGTTTAAATTATTTGGTTTTTATTGTAAAAGCTCATTTCAGGGTGTTGGGCCACAATTTCACTTTCTTAGCTACAGTGCTGTTATGTTTTGTGAGCTGGTGATAAAATGCAAGTTTCTTGTGGTTTTAATTGGGAATTAATCCCCCTTCCCCCACAGATGTGTTGCTGAGCATGACTCGATACAGCCAAGGTGGAGATGGGCCTATGAGCCGGCCTGAGGTTCTGCTCCCATCAGAAGGCACGCAGTCTGTGCCTTTCTTGGATCTGAGAGGCTCCCGTCACCCCTGTGTCACAAAAACCTTTTTCGGTGACGACTTCATCCCCAATGATGTCTTTATTGGTTGCCCTGGTGATGATCCAGAGGGGAGCAATGCAACCTGTGTACTTGTTACTGGGCCCAACATGGGAGGCAAGTCTACCCTAATGAGACAGGTATGCCCCCCACCAGTTGAATCGTGGCCATATTGTATTGACAGTGAATTAGCACTGTGTGCTTTGTCTCCTGCGCAGTGTGGCCTGGTGGTCATCCTGGCCCAGCTAGGTTGCTATGTTCCTGCTGAGAGCCTTCGTATGAGTCCCGTTGACAGGATCTTCACCCGACTGGGTGCCTCTGACCGCATCATGGCTGGTGAGCTTCAGTGAACAGCTAGGATGTCTGGGGTATGCGAACTTCTGGAGTTTATACCTGCTTTTTGCTCCAGGGGAGAGCACCTTCTTTGTGGAGCTGAGTGAGACTGCGAGTATCCTGCATCATGGGACCAGCCATTCTTTGGTGCTCCTGGATGAACTGGGTATATAGTTTTAATGTTTTAAATTTTCTTGGGATACAGGTATTTGAACAAATGTTTACCCTAAGTCCTTCAGCATGCAGTAAATGAAAGCCTGACTCATGCTCTCCCTTGCTCGCTGTTGGCAGGAAGGGGCACCGCCACATACGATGGCACAGCGATCGCCAGCGCGGTGGTGAAGGAGCTGGCAGAGCAGATCTGCTGTCGCACACTTTTCTCCACCCACTACCATTCTCTGGTTGAAGACCATTCCCAGAATCCTGCTGTGAAACTGGGCCACATGGTGAGGCTGATCCACAGTATTATCACCATAGACCACTTATCCTGATCCCTGTAATTCAGCATGTAAATCAGTCGCCCCAAAGGCTCTTGCAATTGTAATGCATAACCTGTACTTCCTTCTGGTCAGGCATGCATGGTGGAGAACGAATGTGAAGACCCCAGTCAGGAAACCATCACTTTCCTCTACAAGTTCATCGCGGGGGCGTGCCCTAAGAGCTACGGCTTCAACGCTGCCCGGCTGGCCAACATCCCAGAGGAGGTCATTCAGCTGGGGCACAAGAAGGCCCGCGAGTTTGAGAGAAACACAGTGTCCCTCCAAGTTTTCAAGTACGTGCTGATATTCCTTTCTATATGTGGCAGTGTTCTGTCTGTTCAGCTGACAGTCCCATTTGGTAAGGGTGGCATTTTCATAAATGTATAGTTTGGAGGACTAACTACTATTCATATACTATCATCTCAGAGACCAGACATGTGATGCAGCTAAACGTGGTTACCCAGTAGGCACAGTGCTCCTTCAGCGTCAAATTAAGGACTGGCAAAGGGCTAAAATGTCCCAAGAAATCTCAGAATGCCCCTAAAGACTGATCAAATTTGACAAAAGAAATAATTTACCAGTTTAGGCCAATATCCTAATCCCACATTAAGCCATTTTAATTTTATTCATTCCACTTAATTTCCATTTCTATTTCTAACATGCAGTCATACAAACAGCCCTGTAGGTTACACTACATATGTATATAACCATATATAACTAACTACGCACTACTATGTAACACTGTGATATCTGGTAGAGCCCAGTTTTAGTTTTTAATAAAACCCACTTTTAATAATACTCATTACCTAGGGCTGGGGATTATATTGAATTTTCAGGGTATTTCAATATATTTCCTGATACAGGATAACACAATACTGTTTATCGATGTACCTTTTAATGTGTGTAAAACCATTCTTTCCTTCCTGGTTTAAAATAACACAAGACCTTCGGTCATGACGTTGCACAGACTACTAGAATTCACAGCTAAAATCAAGCCAGTCTGATGGGTAGTTGGAGGCAAAAACTAATTGGCGATTTCATTTCTTTTTCGAATATTGCCAAACGGCTCACAGGTTAAAAATATAATTTGTGGTGTTTATAGTATTTTGTTGGACTGGTTTGCCCTTACAGTTGTAAAACACTGCCTTTTATTTTTTAGTTTAACAGACTTTCAACAGTTTCTAAGGATGTTATTTTGTTTGAAAGACCGAAGTAAAACTAATGCATGATACATATACAAAGGCTATTAAGAGCTAAATAGGCTAAATTGAACAATCTCCTGCTTTCTCTCGCATACAGATGGCATTCTGTACACTTAAACGATTGCTGTTTCAGAGAGAAATATGCAGTATGATTATTTACTCATGTTGGCAAAAGGTAGTGATTATCGTATGCATTAATTACTGTTACTTTTAAAGTGCCCCCATTTTTAGACTGGGGCCAAAAGTTGTCCCCAATTATTTTATATTTATATATAAACAAAAAAATTTCTTCACCCTGCTCCCTGAATGCCACTTACAGTCTGATCAGCTGAAAAGCAATGAGAGTGTGCTTTATTCCTAAAGAGACGTCAGTTCTTGCTCACCCTTGTTTTCATCAGGGAGCTCTGGCTCTTTGCAGACGACCCCAATGCCGACCCTGGACGTTTCTCCACTTTGTTGCGGATGATTGGTGACCATTAAAGAGTGCGAGGGTTTGTGTAAAATCGCAATCGCTTGGTTCCCCCTCCCCCACCACCCCACCCCCACAGAAATATTCACTACTGAAATGATCTAATAAAAGTTTATTTTTAAAAATGACCAGTTTCCTTTTACTTTCTAGGAAATTAAACCTTTTTAATTCATACTAGCATCTACATAATGGTTATTGAATACTCCACAATATATTAAGTCTAGATGTTATGGTACATGCATACAATCCAGGCTGTATGAGAACCCACAATCACCAATACACATGAATGAAAAAAGCTATGAAACTGTGTACAGCTGTATAGATACTTGTCTCAGCTTCAATATAGCAAGAAGCTCATTTTATATAATCTCTAGCAATGTATTTACATTTGTGGAAACCCCTCCCCCACCCCAAGGATTTGAAACACTGCGCTTCAAACGCGAACATTTTCATAAGACTGATCTGGCTTTTGCGTTCCTTCCAAAGCGGTTCTGGCATCAAACCAACTTGCAGCTGAGGGAAGCTTAAACATTGCAAAAAGAATGTCTAGTCAAAACCAGTCTCATGAAAACAGTTAACCATGTTTTTATTTTCTTTGACAGTTAAAATCAGTAACATTGCCGGAAGAAATTAGTGTTGCTTTTGTTTTTTTTTTTTGCTTTTTTTTTTTCCTGTGTTGTCGTCATCCAAACTGTGTTATTCTCTTTCACAGAAAGAACTTAGATACTGGGACACGAGTACAATTACAGCAAGTCTAAGGGTGTGCTACTCCAAAAAAAAAAAAAAAAAAACTTTATAAGAGACATTCAAGTACAGTAAGATTTGCTTAGAAATACAAAACTACATGAGAAAGCATTAAAATCATTTTTTTCCCATTTTCGTTTTTCTTTTTTAAAAAGCAGAAGTGCTAGGTCACATTTTAGCATACATATACCAGCCCAGCGGTTGCCAGGGTAGCAGTCTGGCTGCATCTGCTTCCTGTTCAGGAACACCCCTGGTGGGGGACTATGGCTCCGCTTGTTTCTGTACAAAGCTGCAGTTTCACTTTTCCCATCTCATCACCCCTGCTGGATTTAGGGGGGAGGAGGGGGGTCTCAGAGGCAGTTCCCCTCTCCAAAAAAGAAAAAGCCACCTTCCTGCGTTTCTCCAAATCCTGAGTCAACGTGTTAGTACTACTCTCTGCCGTTTACCTGTTGCCTTTTAACCCTTTGTCCGAATGTTGCAGGAACAGAAAAGAAAGCACCGTGTCCACCGACAGCTGAGCAGTGTTTTTTCTTAAATAGATAAAGGGGTCTCCATTCAGATTGGGAGCAACTTGAATCGTCCAAGTCTTTTTCTCTCCTTTTATTTATTTTTTTTAAGTCTAAACGTTTATTTCTAGTTTTCCTCCACATTTCTTACTCGTGGAGTCTCTGGGTTCGGGGAGGCAGAAGCTCAGTTATGCTGAAGCGTGTTGGACTCTATAGGAGGGGCAGAGTCATACAGAGTGTCCGTATCATGAGTTGGCTCTCCCGCCAGCGTGCAAGGGTTTGACAACGTCCCAGCGCCGCAGTCGCAGAAAAACCTGGGGGGGGGGGGCAGCATATTAAACATGTACTCTACACACTAAAGGAATGGGTAATGTAACTCCTGCTGTAATAATGACGCATCACCCTGTCCCATCCGGGAACCCCCCCACACCCCTGTACGAACCTGTCATGCCGTATGAACTCTACATCGTGCCCCTGGTGGCACTTCTTGATGCAGTTCACACAGATGGCATTTCGGTCTGTGGTGTTACAGGTGTGACACCTGTGGAAGACGTTAACGAAAGGTCAGGGTTTTGTTTGTTGAAACGTTGATGCACGAGGCCTGTAGCGGTGACCATTACCTGTAGAAATCGTGCATTGGATAGCTGGTATAACTGGAAATCTTGTACAGGCATTGACCTCTGCTTACAGCCTTTTCAATGGCATCCTGATTGTTAAGTATTTTGTTATCTGTGGAGTGGTTAGAGCAGAATATAAACGTACGGAAACATGTTACAGTCCTTCCTCAGTACTAAGTGTTAAAATGGCAGCCATGTCGATTCACACGACGGCTTTTGCTTGTTTGCTTCTACCTTTCATCGTAACATTGACGCCAGATGCCAGAAACAGCCCTCCAAAGCGGTTGTTGAATATCTGATTGCCTTCCAGGGTCGCTGTAGCATGATTCGTGATCTCAATTCCTGAGTCAGAAAAGATTAATGTATGTTTGAGATTGTACCACACTATTAGTTTCTTACATATTATACACGCATGACCTCTACAAAGCGACACCTTGCATCAGTGAGAGTCAATCCCTCCTTTCCAGTGTCTTCATCTCTACTCACCTGCGGCAAAGCCATCAAATATCCGGTTCTTGCGCAGTACAGGGTGGCTGTTGGTACTAATGAGAACACCCGCCTGGGCATTCCTGAAGATGTCGTTCTCTTCCAACAGCCCTACAGACAAACAACACAGCAGGGTTGTTGTCACTGTTCAGCTCCAGCAGATGGCGCCCTGTTGAGCAATTAGTGCTAGGACAGTGTTTTCTCCCTCTACCAGTTCTGCCAAGCTGATGAAATCCAATATTGCTGCTTTATTTTTGCTTTTACCATTCAACTCACCAGCATTATACTCTGATGCTTAATATTTTTCTATGTTTAACAAAACCAAGGTCAAGGATAGGAAATAGTAAGCTCTTCAAAAACTAGGAATTTCACATTTTGCAGACAGGTAAACAAGTAAACACCATTTTTAATGGGGACAAATTAGGGGTGGGTGCGCCTAGGCAGTTTTTAGAGAATGCTTGCAAAATGTCTAGAATTGCTTTCAAACTGCACTCTTTATCCATTTTGTTGACAGAGATCACAGTTCTATGAAAACTGGCAAGTTCAAATAATGAGCTTTAAAAGACCAATCTTATTAGTGTTGCACCACGAAGGACTCAAAAATAAACACACACTCACAACCAACAGGATGTCTGGATTGAGACCTGGAGAACCATATTTAAAACTATGGGGGTTTTTGCATCCCATCTACAGAATCATATCTCCTAAATGGTGAGTCCGCATGTACCTCGTCCTCCGTTGAATATACAGATCCCACCATCTCTGCCATCATGAATTTTGTTCCTGCGTAGTGTGGGGTTGCTGTCGGTCTTTATCCACACTCCTGCCATGGCATTGTCAAAGATCTCATTGTCCTCAATGAAGCCCAATCCTGTGAGAGAAGTGCCAGACAGATCCTCCATTTTTTTTGGCTACAGTGTAGCTTGTGAGACACTTTGGAAAGTCAGCATAAGGAGGCACTGTGGAGTACAATGCTGGACAACAGGGCTCTTACAACCCATTTGTTAAGCCAGTAAATGGCAGTTGTGGTTTCACACAATAGGACCTTCTTTGTTCTCAGGACATCTCCTGTTATGCAAACAAGCTACAGGATGTGAGATGCTGTCCAGGGTCATGGACAAACTCCGGCTCCTTACCAGAGTTGTATACTAAGATGCCTCCATTCTGCCCCCCCCAGATCTTGTTCCTTCTGATCTTGGGGTTGCTACCAGTCCTATATAAAACCAAAGGATCAATAAGCTCCATGCAGGAAATAACTTGAGAACATATTGTGTGCAGGTATTCATCTGTCTGCTGTCCCACATACATAGCTGTATAGACCTAATACAAGCATACATTCCTTACTTTGCAAAACATAGAAAGAATTTGTGTGTGTTGTCTTTTATCTGGGGGCTAGCCTTCAATCAAAGCACGTTCACAATGGAGGTTCTTCCCATCAGACACTGTGCCAGTGCTCTGCCTGATGCTATGGTGTTCGGTGCTGTTGCTGGTGCTGAGTCTGGCTTCAAACTGATAGCTGACTCACCTTATCTGGACTCCAGAGTACATGTGATTGTAGATGTCATTATCCTCTAGAACTCCATGACCGTTGTCATAGAAATACACCCCAACCTGTTTAACAGATTCAGCTACAGTTTCCATGGGACAATACACTTTATACATTTACATTGACTATCAGGGTAAATCATGGTACTAATGGTAGCGTTGTGAGTGTTCGCCTTCATACCTGCTTGCCGCTGTGGATCCGGTTCCTCCTCAGGACGGGCGTGCTTCCTGTCGTTACCCACACCCCTGCCAGGGTGTTGCTGTACACCTCATTTTCCTCAATCACCCCCTGGCCCTTTTCATGCTGGATGGGGTTAGGAAAACTAGTTAGCTTTCTGCACTAAGTCCCCTGATTTTTGCTAGTCAGCCTCTTTGGCAAATGTTTCTCTCTGTGATCCAAGTGTATGCCATATGGGAGACTGCTCCAAGCCACCTGCAAGGGTGTGTGTGCTGTCTGTGTCTGTCTGTCTGTCTCTTCACTTAGGGCATACAGTATCCTTGCAAGTACATTGCAAAAAAACCTGCCCTCCTATAATTTTCTCCTTATGCTTTTCTGTTTGTTGGGAGTGGAATTAAGATAAATTTACTACATTAAAAGGCAATCTCTGCAATACTTTGTGTGTGTGCGCGTGGTTGTGTGCGCGTGTGTGTGCGCCAAATGTCCCCACAATGTGATAAAACCTTTTTGGCTTGTAGGGACATTTTTAGGTCACTGCAATATAAACCCCAGTTTCATTTTAAAAAATCTGTGAATGCAATCAAAAATTTAAAATAGCCAAGTCTTGTATTTGATTGGTTACTTATGGTTAAGCTTAGGGCTGGGTTAAGGATAGGGTTATCATAGTTAGGATTAGGGTTATGCCCCTAGAAATGAATGGAAAGTCCCCACAATAATGGGAATATATAAACTGCGCATGTGTGTGGGTGTGAGAGAGAGCAAGAGAGAGGCCGGCTTGCTCACCACATAGATTCCCCCATGCTGTCCATCATGGATCTTGTTGTGGCGGACGATGGGGCAGCTGTTGGTCCGGATCTGGATGCCCGCCAGGGCATTGCCGTATATATCATTGCTTTCAATGAGACCCCTTCCATCACCAAATATGTACACACCGCCTTGGTTGCCGTTGAAGATGGCATTTCCTCTGAATTTGGGAAATGGATGAGAGACATTGAACTCCAAGCTGACATTGCACAGGAGGTAAAAAAACATACTAAATCACTCGTACGCACACTTAAGATATGTGAATTTCTCCTTACAGAACTGCATTCAACGAACAGGATCCAAAAGTCATTTAAACCTGATATTAAGCAATGCCACAACACCGCAAGTCAGATAAATAACAAGGTGCAAATCTGCCAACAGTACAGATTTTTAAGATACCAGCAATGTTGCAAGCAACAAGGCCACGTCCTTCAGAAAAGCTGTACCCTGTTCCGTCACATCAACCAACCTAATGGTGGGGTCGCTGTTGGACGTGATCCACACGCCAGCAAAGTTGTTTGCATAGATCTTGTTTTCGATGAACTGGCCACGGCCCTTCTCGTGCACGTAAATGCCCCCCGTCTGGCCATGGTGGATCTCGCAGCGCACCACTGTGGGGTTGGCATATGCCTTAACCTCGAAACCTGCTATGCGGTTCCTGTGGATGTTGCAGCTTTCAAAATAGCCCTGTGGGGGGAGACAGAGAGCCATATTTTAAAAGAAAGGTGTCGTATGCAAATAGCAATGCAGATAATACATACAACTACAGTATAAAAATACCACCTTTACATGGTGCCACTTAATACAACAGGGACAAGTTTGCTTAGACAAAATTTTAGAGGAAAAAGATGAGCTGAACTGTAAACCCACTACTGGCACCGTTGTGAAGTGAAGAAACACTGCCCCCCCCCCTTACACATTCAGAAGCAATAAGAGAAATCTCTTTAAAGGAGTTTACCATGCCATGGTCAAAGGTGAAAACCCCCACATCTCTGCCGTGGTGGATGTGATTCCGTCTGATGATGGGGTTGCCATGGTTTTTCACCCAGATGCCAGCTAGTGCATTGTTGGAGATCTCATTGTCTTCATATATGCCCTGAAAATGGCAGAACAAAGGAGACACCAGGGTTCAAACAAAGCATCAAACAGAGAATACTGTTTGCATGCTCAAAAGGGGTCCTACACTCGTACAGAATATGGCCAAAACCCTTAGTTTTTGCACTGGTTTGTCTCCAGGGGTTAAAACAGATATTTACCTGCGCATGGTCTGTAATGTACAGGCCCACGTTTTCACAGTCGCTGATGTTGCAATGCTTGATAGTTGGACACGCCCCTTGGCCGCTAACACAGACCGCTGAACCCACTGCAGTGGCAGGACAAAGCATGCAGATACTGTGACACCTGGGACACATCCCAGAGAAAGGCGAAACGGGACCAGGCACCAATCAGGGCTCGCAAAGCAAGAGGCTCACCTGTGCAGGTGCTGCGGATGATGCAGTGGTCAATGATAGGGCTGCAGTTCACCGTGATCTCCAGGCAGTGGTGGGCATTGTGGTGCTGGGCGGACTTGTCATCTGGGTTGAACTAAGGAGGAAGGTCATTAGTGTCAGTGTTGTGACAGCAACCAGGTTACATGTAAATAGTTAAAGGTACTGATGTAACAGTGTTACCAAGATGGTTCTTCCTCTTCCTGTTTGCCAGGAATTGAGGCTAAATGCCTTTGCACACCAAGTCGAACTTTTCGAACCTGTCATCTGATAAAAATGGCTGCGCACAAAAACCTCGCACAGAGTCCGATGTGTTTTATTATTCTATAATTGCGAAAATTTGCAATATGAGACAAATAGTCTCGTCAAGCAGTGAGGATGATTTTGTGGTCCTTTTACTTCATCTGAGCAGGGAAAAAGAGAGGAAATATGTGGCCCATCCGATCCTGAGAATCAGTCAGGAGTAGGGAGAATTAAATCTGCTGATAAGAAAACTATGGAATTATCCCGATCGTTTTAAGCTGTATTTCAAAATGTCAGTGGAAAGAGACATAATTAGCGGGGCAAAGACTGAACAGACGGAATTATTTTTGTACCTCAAATATATTTCATGCAGCACATGAATATATTTTTTTGCTTGTGTCTCCATATTTCTGCATCGGATAGTTTGATTGATAATCAATATACTTTTGTCTAATATTGCCGGTGTGCTGGGGAAACTTGCCAGCGCTTATTAGCCGAATACATTACATCGTTTTTTATTCTGTGAAACTGAAAGATCAATCTCCTGGCCAGATTTAATAATGAAATTTGTCGCATGTCCCATTTTGACCGCAATCCCCCCGATAACTAACAAACTTGTTCATCCTCCATTGTTTTGGGGTGGCGGTGTAGATTCGAATTACATGTGAAGGTCTCAGTTCTGCTGTGTGGTGTGAAAGTCAAGACAGTCCATGAACTTGTAACCAGGGACAGAAAACTGGGGAGAAGTTCAGGAATTTCGGTGTGAAACTGCTAACAATATTGGAGCCAAATTAAAAAGACAACCACCAATTTCTGCAATCCAGTTCTGTACATGATCGGCAGATATATTCAGCCTCAAAAATTTGCAATTGTATATACAAGAATGTGGAAAAGCACAGAAAATCGAACCTGTTCCAAAAAACTTTTATGAGGGATGAAAGTTTTGGAGTCTGTGTAAACATGATTGACACGAAGGGAGTATTTATTTTAAAAAGTATGAGAATTTTGGATGAAAAAATACAGATTTGGTGTGCAATGCCCTTTAGCCTGGGTAGGGGGTGGGGGTTAAAGGAGCCTAGGATCATACCCTGATGGTCATGTAGCCCACATAAGCATCCTCTGATCCTTCCATGAACACAAATGTGGAGTCCCTCGTGTTCTCGATGATGACTTTGTCTGCCACCTTCCCTGGTGCTGTGTAAGACAGATAGCTGGAAATTAGGGCAGTCCGACCATTTGTAAAAACGAAGCTGAGTACAGGAGCTGTTGGCTTGTGGGAGGAATTCAGCTGGTGGTGGGGGGGTGGGTACACACTTACCTGCACCGATCATCGTAATTGGCGATTCAATGTAGATCCACTCGTCAGTGTAGATGTGTGCGGTATGGACAAAAATTAGGCCATCGAAGTGAGCCTCTTGGACCCCACTCAGGGCATCTTCAATGGTATCATAGTACTGGGGGGGGTTAGTACACAAAAGGCATTTATTTAAAACCTACACAATGCAGACCTATAACTCTAGCAACAATCACTGGAAAAATTTAACCAATGGCACTTTTCCCATGGCATACATGAACCGAGTCGTACCATGGCTGTACCGCCAAGAGAGACGAGTTACAACGCGGGTCTGGCTCATTTCGGTTTTAAACCGCAGAAGGATCAGCTCGGTAAAGACGTTGTCGGGTATGGAGAGTGACAGCGACATAAAGCCGAAGAGACGCAAAGAGTACATCATGATTCACTATTTTCATTTTCTTTTGTTGTTTTATTGTGTGCTAAATAACGCTAGCACGTCTATGAGCAACGCCATCTTACAGTAACATGATACAGTAGCAGAATTAGCGTTCGCTTGCGTGAATTCGCATTTAGCTCTTCAGCTGTCCTATAATACTTTAAAGTACAGTTAGTCCTGCTACAATGCGACTAAATGCATTCGTGAAAAACGTTGCATTCACTATAATCAGGTACTAAAACACACACATATCCAAAAAATACGTTAGAGGAATGCAACTGCAAAAAGGTAGTAGCTTAGGCCAAACTAAATTAATTAAATAATAGAGTGATACCAGTGGCCAATAAAATAATTATGTGCATTTAAAATTAAAAAAATAATAATAATGATACATTAATTAATTATTTCATAAACATATCTCCTATGGGTCTTAGGAGTCTCACAAGAATTGCCTAGTAACTTGAACTGAACATGCTGAACCCGTTGACTTATCAATTGCCGAGAGTCGGGAGTAATAAGCCACAGCCACCATGCGGCCAGGCATGCACGCAGCACTCGTACAGCGGATTATGTTATGCGGGGGGGTACCATGCGGCCAGGCATGCACGCAGCACTCGTACAGTGGCTTATGGTATGCAGGGGATGCCATGCAGCAGTCGTACAGTGGATTATGGTATTCGGGGGGACAACTGAAGGCAACAAGGCTACAGACAGTCTACGAAACACGAATATAAGTGAATTAAAAAAGGTTGCTGTGTGTTTTTAAATGATGATTTGCCAAATGTTTTCAGATTTTTTAGAATCTAATACTTTAACCTGCATGGATGTACAGAAAGTTCAGTTCTTTTAGATTCGAAAACCAGTCTGACTGATTCACTGAAAAAGAACTATGTTCATGAATCAAACATCACTACTGTTCACTTGGATACCTGTTCTTGCGTGCGAGTAGTGTTTCTGGCTAAGACCATGTCATGTTGGAGTTTGCGTAGTGCTTTTGTCTCAGACTGAAAACCGCGCAAATACAAATGCGATTCAATGTTGTATTGGACTTGGGTACTAATATATCAATCATACCAGAACAGATCAAAGGCTGGCTCATACTTAGTAGTTCGCAAACCCTACAGAGTATTTACAAGGTAATTAAACTGTTACATACATGTAAATGAGTGTGTGTGTGTGTGTGTGAGTACAGATTTTGAAATTGAAAATCTCACACCAGCCAGCTGACCAAAGTTCGTAACCCCGTGAGCTGGCTCTCTGAATTTGTAAATCATAGAGAAAGGGACACAAACCTCTCTGCTGTGGTACGTCGCAACACGTTGTGCACGTGTGCAAAGTACGTGACTTTGCCGGAGAACTACTAACGTTTCCATGTACGTATACGCAGAGTGGATATGCAAGCGTTGCGCTTGTGCAGAGAAGTGTGAAGCAGCCTTTACTGTGTGATGTCACACACTGTAGCAGGACTGACTGCATATGCATTTTAAATTAGAAATAATTATAATGTAATTTATTAATGTATCATAAACATCTCCCATCGGTCTTAAGAGTCTCACAAGTATTGCCTAATAACCCTTTCAACCAAACATGCTGAATTTGCTGACTTGTCGATTGCTGAGAGTTGGGAGTAGCGAGCCACAGCTACCATGCGGCTGTGCATGCATGCACACAACACAAGCACAACGGATTGCAGCATGCAGGGGGGGGGGGCACCGAAAGCAACATGGCTACAATTAGTAAGCAGGGCCATGTCAGCGCGGGGTATGGCTCACATAACTAACAATGTAAAACCATCAGTTTGTGCTTTGGCTTGGGTACGGCTCGGTTCTTGGTGGCAGTGGAAAAGCACCACAAAGTCTCTTAATGGGAACAACATTACAGAGCATAAAATCATTTGTATCCTTTGCTCAGTATCCTGCAAAAAGAGACATGAAGAATGCAGTTTTACCAGCATGTTCTCCCTTCCTTTGTATCTGGCAGGATTACTGTAGAAATGCTCTGCAAACCCAGGCTTCACATGTGCTCCCTTGTACTGCAAGTGCATCAAAAACCAAATCAGGGGACGCAAGAAGGACCCAGTTTTACAGACATATACAGGAGGAGAGAGCCACCACCTAACCACAACATCAAGTGGAAGATCAGTTTAGCTTATGCACACTTACTAGCTGCTGGAAACTCTCCTTCCATGGATTTGGTTGCTCATACTCCTCGGGATTGATCTGGTAGAACTTCCCAGGCTCAGGGTGCATCATGGGATGTGTGTACTCAAATACTTCCATGTAAAGCCTCTTCCTGCAGAGTCACACAGGGATGGTTTGTGGTCAATCTGTGTAAATCACCCTGGGAAGCACTCCTCCCCTTGCCTTTCAAGAATTCCTTCAAGGGTTCTTAGTCTCTGAAGAATAATCTTGTAAGATTAGAGGTAAGGGGAACAGCAGTGCCTGCGCTCTTAAAGGAGATCACACTGCAAAGTGGCGGGGGGTCTTACCAGAGGATAGGGTCATTGGCGAGCTCGCTGAAGCGCTTGCACACACAGGCAGCACGGCAGAGATCCTGCTCTAGCAAGTAGGAGAAGATCTTCAGCACCACCTCGTCTGGAAGCTTCTCCTGGAGGTATTGTTCAGCTGGGGCAGCTGGATGGAAGACAGGGAGACTTCCTATTCATTCTTAAACCTCCTTAGACCTTACGATGGGTATTCCAATTCTATTCTGTTTTCATTTTCAGTACATTATTCAATAAATAAGCCTTGTGTTAATGATTTTGCCCAACTGTAGGCTAATGTAAGTTTAAGGTAGCATGTGTAAGGTAGGCTAGGCTATGATGTTTGTTAGGTTGGGTGTACTGTATTAAAATGCATTTTCACCTCACAATAGATTTATCAGAATGTTACCCCATTGTAACTCGGGAACGTCTATATTTGCATTTTTTCAACATAGGTAATTCCCACTATGTCTTGTTCAAGGAATCCACACCCACATCTCAACCCTTTTGTTAAGACCCATTTACCTGGCAGGTCTTGGGATTTCCCCGATACTCTGGCACGTTTGGCACGGTGGCCGAAGTTTTCTGTTGCGGACGTGGAGGCTCCCTGCAGAGGGTATCCCAGAGGCCACATTTATAAAAAGGAACACCGTGCAGTCATGACAGCCACTAAAGCTACAACCAACGGAACTTTAGGTCAACCACTGGTCACAGACTGGCAAAAGTTAATATTTCAGCATGTGTTTGCAGATTAAATCCAGGCCAGATAAGTCGCACCATATTTGACACATTTCATAAAGTCTTTAAAGTCATATAATCATTACGGGCAAGAGTAATGTGACCATTACAAGGCAGAGCTATAAAGTTATTGATAAAGATGGCTGCAGAAATCGTGCCAACCGGATAGCTCAGGTGTACCTAGCTACCCAGATACGAGCTGTGATTGACAGAGACAGAGTTAGGTCTACTGGGACGCTGGAGGTGCCATCCACTCCACCCACCCAGAAGAGGGCATTAAGTCCGGATGCCAGCAGAGTTGATGCAAAAGACCGTTCATTATCAAGTCTATTACAGCTACACCAATCAAAATAGCAGATGACGCAGGAATCGGCAAGTAAGTATGAACTGCTGTGTCACAGCCCTGTAAGTTTGTTCCTCGTCCCAGTCTTACCTCCATGCTGGCCTTGGTTGGACACGCGGTTCTCTTGGGTAACAGAGACTTTCTGCGGAGTTGGTATGGACTGTTCTGAGCTCCTGGGCCTGATTCTTCTGCAACCATATCTGCAGGAACATCCTCATCTGGGGAGGGTAAAAAAATATATATTATACATCACATACAGAAGCCATGATCAGTGATATGTGATAAGTGATATATGGGGTCAACATGATATGCTTGCTTCTTGGTGTACAAAGCCATTTTTCCTTAGGTCATGCAGAATTATGCCTCCCTCTAGCTGTCATTGTCATATTTACAAAGACCAAGCACCCCCTGCCCCAAGGCTGCACACCCCTAATCAGCTACTTAACCTTACACTGTGTAGTTAAACCCCAACCAAAGCTATACACTAGGGGGCGCACTGACGCGATCAGGCTGAACGTTGTCTGGACTCAGCCGCTTTAATAGTTCTACAATGACAGGATTTTCCCTTTGCCGAGGTTGATACTTAGAGTGGATTTGACAGTTTCAGCTTCTTGACAAGCATCACCATGACCCTACATTGGATAAGCAGCTACAGAAAATGGACGGAGGGGTACCAGTTCCGAGGTCTGCTAGGACTGAGGCAAATTCAGACTGCCATGCACATTTCAAAAGGTTTTTGTGCCAGAGAAATACAAGCCATTAGTCTAAATTAAACTGTTTACAGCACTGCAGCATTTAAGACTCTCGAGGTAGTTTTAAAAATGACACAGTCTTGGCTGACTTCTTCCTCAGATCTGACGTGGGGGGAGGCTGTTTTTGGTCAGTACTGCAAACCGAACCAATGTGGCAAATCTATTACGACTGTGGTTCCTTCATGTCTGGATTGGACACTGATCTTCTAAGCATGTCTCCTTCACTTGGGTATATACTACTCATATTTGCGCACGCAAACACACACACATACACACACACACACACACAGTCCTTTTACAGCACTTAATGAAAAACATTGTTCTGTATGCCTCGCATTGACTGAAACAAAAGAGTCCCGTGGAAGACATTCTCGACTATCACTTTGTCATGGTTTATCAGGCCTTAACCCTGTCAGGCTCAAATTAAGTTGTAGTAACATGAAAAATCTGATATTTGGGGAAAATTATCATGAGTAAAAAAAACTCAGAAAATATGTATGTGGGGTAATAAGGTAGTTAGTTTTTAACTGTTGCAAATCAGCAACGCCTGCCTTGAGAGGGTTAATAAGACAATAATCCCAAATCTAACCGTTCAGAGCACAGCTCGTTATACAGTGGAAAAGGCATGAGTCTAGTAACCTTTGTTTTTTTTAACTGCTACTTGAAATTGATAACTAGTTCATTCAAGTCTGCAGATCTCACACGGTAGCCTGAGAGGGATGACAGCCTATGCACCAAGCCAAAGAACAAGCCGCTTAGTGAGGGCTGGGGGCAGGCAGAGGCTGCGTGAGACACTCTGGGTGTGACACTCAGACCGTCCCACTAACATAGACAAAGTGCTCTTGCCAAAACACATGATGACATTAGTGCTGGACAAAATCTCTCATTCCTCTGCAATCTCAGGGCCCTGTGATCAGTTTACCTGTGACGTAACTACTGTACATCCTATGCACTGAGCCAAAGAACAAGCCGCTTAGGGAGGGCTGTGTAAGATTCTCCGCTAAATGTGCCAATACACCTGGTGCCATTAAATTGATATGTGTAGGTCTTCTCGGTTAAAGGATTCATTTTAAATAGGACAAATCCCACTCTGCTTCCTTCTGCATTTAAAGAGCCTGTGTGCTTCTCGCCTACCGGGATCCAGCACGTGGTAGGGCCCTGCATTTATGTTTCGTTAGCTGAGGCTACCTGCCATCCACAGTCAGGTATCACACATTCCTGGATTTTATAATGAAGGTGCTCTAGCGTGACAGCTGAACAAAAGGACGTTCTGGTCTAGCCAACCTGTTTGCAGCATCTCAACGGATTTGCCTGGTGTTTCCCAACCTGGTCCTCGGGGACCCAGGGTTGGTCCATGTTTTTGCTCCTTCCGGGCACCCTGCCAGACAGTCTACATTTTTGCTCCCTCCCAGCTCCCCGTAAAGCAAAAAACGTGGGCTGTCTGTGGGTCCCCAAGGACCGGATTGGGAAACACTGGATTAGACTTCTTGTAGTTCGAAGATTTAGCAATCATTGTAAAAAACTGTTTCGTATCATGTATAAGGTGTGGAGAGAATATAATTCCAAATTGTGGCCGGGAGTCTCAGCATGGAGTATGAGCGCTGCAATGTCGTGGGAGCTAACAGCAAGCGGAATCAGCCGTCATGCAGACCTGTGACAGCATGCGGATGCAGCCAGAGCCTAGAGCTCCCTGTCAAACGGCCATGTTTCATATCCCTTGCAGACGGGCGAAGAGCACCTGAAGTTAAACATGGTGACAGGCTCCATCACCCTCATTACCATTCTTGTAAATGTTGGCTTAACTCCTTTTTGCTTTTCTAGATGGGTAGGATTTTTTTTAAATGACAAGAACTGAGCAATGCTTCAGTCTGGTTTAAAGACAGATGGCAAATTTATTTATTTATTTTCACAGTGACAGTATTTATACCTAGAAAATTATGGTAAATAAAATCTTGTCAAAATGCCCAGATAGTTGGCCAGCATGTGTTTTTTTCTGTATTTATGCAGTAAAAGTGCCAGCCGGGCTATATAAGAAAGTGCTCAAGGGGTTAGCTAGCCAGAAGATATTACTAGCTCTTTTCCTCTGGTCTGACTGCAGTGCATGACAGGGCAGCTACCTAATGCCTGGTCAGTGTTCTTACACTTTGCAGGGTATTTCTAAAGCCAAACTCTCGTTCTGTACACTCCACAGAAACTAAATACAATATTGTCGTGAGATATTCACCTTTTCCATTTCCGTATCTCAAACGGCGCTAAATAACAGAATTCGGAAGGTGCTCCACATTTGGCAGGACGGCCCTGCTGATACTAAGCAGACTCCTTCATACAACTTCTTTGCTCAACTGACACCTCTATCCAGGGCAACTACAACTGCTCACAGTTCTACACTTTGAAATGTCTGTAGCCCATTTAATCATCTACAGTTAAAGAGATCAAGAGTAAAAGGCCCAGTGGTGTGCAGGAACGAATCCGGCGCTCCTGCCTCCACACTAGACAGTCCCTCATGGATCTTCACCTGCTTCTGTCCGCTAACACCTCACCCAGACGACGTGCATTAACAATATGGACTGACAGCGTCCAAATCACTATAGGACCTCTACAGCCACGCATCGTGTGGCAGACCTCATTCATTCACTCCTGGATTAGTGATTTGCACCAAGATGAAGACATACTGGATGAAGATATCTAGATGATAACATGGTCTGGGAAAGAGAATCTTTGCGGCACCAGTTTGGTTTCAAAATCCATATTTCCTGCATGGACGACCTGTAGCTGCTTGCACAGTAGAGCCTGCCTGCCACGCATTCTCTGTGTGGAGGAGCTGGACAGGCTGTGTGATTTATTTTAACAGACCCAAGCTGCATCGTGGTGCGTGGACAGTTCAGATGTCAGCCCTTTTAAGATGGCATGCAGAAAAATTGTAAACATACTGTAAGGCCGTGCCACAAAAGGAAAGCGAGCAGACAGCACCTCGATCAAAGGGGCGTGCGTGTGTAGGTTTGGCCATAAGCGGAGCCAGGGAGGTTGGCACGCGGCCCAACACGACCCGCTGCCGTTCTGGCTCACTGGCACTGGCGGCGACCACATGAAACCCACCCCCCAACCATCACCACCATCACCGGCTCCCGCCCTGAAAACTGGCGTGCCGCCCACGTGCCCAAACGTGGGCAGCTGGAGGCCGGACAACCTCAGGTTTGAAAGAACACACCTTGTTGACACAAAGGGCAGAATGAGCACACCTGTGTGATGCAACGGATCCAAGGAACAATGGCGAGAGCAAACAGATTTCATTCAGCACTATACCGTCATCATCATTTAGTCACGGATAGGTGAGGCCTTTAATGCCACCGATTACTTGTCAGCCAGACAAGTTTATAATTCAGTCTGCCGCTTTGCAGTGTAGCCTCCGACAGGCATTAGACGCCCTGCATTTTTAAGATATTCCGCTCTTCAGTCCAAACAGATCCGCTCCAGGGATCTAGCGTACACTCTCACTACATATTGGCGATTTACCTCGACATCAAGTTTGCTGGAGGCGGCTAGTTTAAGCCTTTCTGACACTCTCCTCTTTGATATTCACTGCCGTCGTTATCCACACTCATGGGCAGCACATTTCTCCCTCTGACAGTTATTGCTTTGGTTGTGTTTGCGCTCGAGTTCCTAAAGAGCGTAAACACATGGTATTCCAGGGAACGAAATGAACACAGAAGGGGATCTGGGATAGTTTAGCGGTGGGGTGGGGTTGGGGGGGTGGATCAAGATACTGGGCAGAGACTTAAAGCTGCCTGCACAGCTGCAACACATCTGGACCTAATAACGTCTGGCAAGTGCAGCAGTACTGAGAAGCCACAAGCTGTTAGATGTTCTAATTATCTCGTCGGCACGGGCGTAAAGAGCTGCGACAGTGTCGATACACACTAGACTGGTGCAGAACAGGAGAATCTATCAGGCAACAAAGATCTCTTGTGCCAAATGTTCCACAGAACAGGCTCATCCAGAACAGGGAAATTTGGCCATAACATGGCATTTCTCAGTCCTGTGGCAACACTGCATTTGATATCGGGGGAATCACCACTGTGTGTGTGTGGGGGGGGGGGGGGGGGGGGG
>JAODJU010000115.1:1153923-1165753 GCA_026776725.1 Gnathonemus echidnorhynchus
GTCCGAGACCATTTGCAATTCTTTAATATTTCAACATTTTGAAAAATTGAAAAGTTAACTGAAGCTGAATTCTGAGAAAGCAAACATTTTGTAGTAGAAATGTGTAAAGAGGCTGTTTGGAAGCGGGCCATCGCGAATGGCTTAATCAGATCCCAAACTGCATGCCAGGGGGAAATTCAGTGTATCTGTAACAGATTCTGAGGGTGATGGATTTTTACGTCTGCCGCAGAATGGCGAGCCAAGCCTCAAAAAGAGAAACCAAGGGAAATCCCACAGGCTACATTTACAAGTCCGGCTGCGATAGAAGAGAAAACCTCAATCCCATCATCCTTTGCTGGTTCAAAGCGCATCAACATTAAAGGACACCTACAGTTGCTCTTGAAAATAAAAAATGACCAAAGGAGAGGGAAAAAAAAAGACATTTCCATAACAGGCTTAAATAAGAAAAGGATAGATGGTGCAATTTCAATATTTTATGTAATGTATATATCAATAAATAATAGTAGCTAGATATTCTAACAGTAGCATGCCGCTTGAATCCAAAAGCTTGTCACCGAGTCTTTGGATGGGAGATGCCGTTATGTACTTAGACCAGGGTACTTAGAGAGATTAACTTCAGTAATAAAACCACTCTGCTGTGAAAATGATAAATTATGCAAGTTGTTCTCAGATAAAAACATGCAACTAAACAACAGTAGACCCGCCTTAACCAGAAAGCGTGGTGGCGAATCAGAGTGATGGGGTACCGTGGATGGCCATTGGTGGGTAATGTCCTGCTAACTGCCACAGCTGTTTGCTTGCTGCCGCTCTGACTCGCATCGGACACCCGTGTGCGCGCAGGAAATGCCCTGGGCTACGCCGGACACTGCCACACACACAAACGCACCTGATACCGTGCACCGGCATGGAGGCCAGCGGTAAACTCGGGAGCTGCGAGAGGAGCGATCGACATCATTAAGCCTTATAACCCAATCGATGAGCACTCTGGATGTTGCAAATTACACGTGCATTTATAAACGGGCACCGTTTGGGAATCTAGCCCACAGACTTTACAAGCACTGACAAATCGCCGCTCGGATTCCCTCGGGTTTACAGTTGGGTCAGACCAAACGAGACAGCCTTCAGTTTGCATCACGTGAGAAATCAACCAGGAGCTGAAGCCTAAGGCGGGACTCCAGCGGCACATGCGAGCAGCAATGCGGAGGCACTGCGTCAGCACGTGGGCAACACTGGCTGCTTGTGTTCATGGCCCAGTGGCCCGGAGATGGCAAGCCTGCAGCTTGTTGCATGTTCTATGTCTCCTTATATCCATCCAGTTACTACTGAATCCCTTTAACCAGAATATCTAGACGTGGCAGCCCACATTTCAACTGTGCTGCTGTGGAAACACATGTTACAACCAAAAAAACCTGCTGGCACCTCTAACAGTGATACTTCCCGTTTTAAAGCTTGTTGATTCAGCTGGGACAGCCCCCCCCTCCCCCAGTGCTGCTGGCATCCTTCAGTTTTGTCTTTTGTTGACAGTGAAATCTCAGCTTTGTATTAATTGTATTCCATTTTCCCCAAACCATTTGCAGCCTCTTATGCAGCACATTGCTTTAAAAATAAAGCAGTGTTCACCATCGTCATATGGGCATATTAGACAATGAAATTAAAGTGAGACTTTCCAATTTGTCTGTTGGCTTTTACCCAAGTGACTAATACAAGCAGATTTTTTTTTTTTTTTAAATTCAGTCCTGACCACATTGCCTGTAGTAAAACCTTTGTGTAATGAGAGTAATTTGGATCTATGGTTGTATTCTTCTTTACCAGTGCTTTTACACAAAGCTGATCGAAATTTTACCCTTTTTTTTTTTTTTAAACAATTCTTCAGTATCTTGCTCAAGGCGACAGTACCAGAGTATGTTGTGTAATTCAGGCAGGCACCGCCAAGGGTAAAAAGCCTGCAGTCAACCACAGTGCTGTCTGCTGCTTCAGCTGCTCCTGCGTCTTTACCTGTCTTTTTCAGGTGCTATTTTTACAAGTGTTACTGCCGTCTTTATCATCTTCGGCGTTAACACCATGCTTCTGAAATAGCTTTAAAGGCACCCCCTAATAACTTAGTGGTGGTGTAGCTCTGGTGTATCCTGATCGGGAAGATGATCGTCGCCATGAAGTGGAGACAGGCCTCCTGTGGCATCATTCTGAAATTTCTTCAAGTCGAAACAGTGACGCTACACGTTATGTAATAATTATGCAATAATGCTAAAGGTTACCAAGGTATGATAAAGAACGGGTGAAAATATAAATGTAATGTTTTCTTCCATTACAGCTAAAAGAAACTGCAAACGCTCGAAGAGGCATTATTCTGCATCTAGCTACAAAAGGGAGGTTGTCCTCCCCAGAGGGAGGGCAGAGTTAATGGCAAAGACGGCCGAGTTTAGGTGGCAAGCCCTTTCAGACTCAGGTTACAGCGGACAGTAGTGATGCGCGTTTTACCTGGGAGGTCGTGCGAGCGCGTGGTGGCCGGTCTGCAACCGCACTGCGTGGCTGCAGTATCGCCGCAGCGACTGAACCTCACCAACGGGCTTGTTGCTCTGGTTGCAGGGGACTCCCCCAGGCTACTGGGCCTGTAACCACCACAAACACTGGGGATACCTGGCCAACTGCTGCAAAGCCACGGTATCCCACTGCAAGCTGCCCTTGCACGAAACCTACCTGCGCTAACAGCAATTACTGCAAGCTTTTGCAATCCTGAGTACAGCACATTTTCCCAAGATTTTTACAGATAGATAAATGCAAGCCTGTAAAGATAGAAAGCCTACTATTTGAACTGCTATAACAGCAGGAACCTAACAGCACAAACCAAGTACAGGATGCACTAGTCATAATACATAATTGCCATAATACAGGCAACTTCAGTACCCAAGATCAGCTCTGCAATACAGAGCTCATGGCTGGGGTTTGCTACACAGTGTCATGCCCCCACACGGGTCGGTGGGACTAAGCAGTCATCTTCTCCATCATTAACAGCCAGCAGCAGAGGCATTCGTTCTTGTTCTAAGAAGGACGTAGATTTGCTTTTGGACGAGGGGCTCCAGCCCATTCAGCAGTCCGCTTAAAGTGAAAGGTCTGGGTACGACGTGGGGAGACTTTCCACTGCTCTGCCAGGATCTCAGCCCGTACTACATCAGCACACTTCAAAACAAACACAGAGGGAATATGAAGAAGTACAGAAGAAAACGACAGGAGTAAAGAGCAAGTTTAAGATAAATCGACCACTCCAGCCTTCATTCTTCTTCTGGAGTTGAGGCCAACGGAGTGCAGGAAGAATGAGCGTTGTCTTCCTGGCAAAAAAGAAAAAAAACTGCAGCCTACACAAAATAGTATTTTAGGTGAGATCATCTTATCTGTTTTGTTTTAAAACTTTCCTAATGTTTAGAGAGAAGCTGACTATACACATCATCCTTGAAAACTGGGCATTGTCCTGAATGTCCAACACAACCTGTGAAATGCACATTTCAATAAAAAAACAAGGCGAGCTACTTCTGAAATTGAGTCAAAGGCAAGATTCGTCTCAATAAACGCTTTACTCATTGCTCTGTTGGTTTCATTCAATCACAGCCAACCCTGAACTAGACAGTAATGGAGTCTCAGGGAAACAAATGGCATATTACTAGTGAATGGAGCGCTTCCTTTCACAGCTCAGACTGCTTAGCTTCTCTCAGTGAGGAATATCTGTAGTATGGTGCACAGATTCCAGTACATCCCCATATGTCTGAGAATCAGGGCCCCTACAGTCTGCATCACAGAGACAAGACTTGGCCTAGCCACTGACAAAGCAGAGAGAACCAATCATAGGTGCTGCCAGGGTTTCAAAATTTATTTCAAGAAGTCCACTGTCTTAGTTTAAAAAGCATACATGCAGAATGCTCCTGTGTCAGCGACAAGTGAGAAATGAGAGGTTTGAAGAAGAGACACTGATGAGACTGGGGGAATGTGAAAAAAATTAAAGCAACAGAAGAAGCAGACATGCATACTAACAAGATAGAGGAAGAGATAAGTGAGAGTGTTAGTGTCATGTTGCAAAATATCACAGTCATGTCATTTGTGAAGCTCTGGGGTCACAGGGTAAGGATGTGGACATCCAGTAGAAGCAGGAAACGTAGCAAATGGACAACGCCATCAACAGGTCCTGCACCTAATACCTACTGTGGTTGCTTCCGAATCTCTATGCCACTCAAGATGTTGGAGCCATCCAGCGACTTCACGACCAGCACCTTCTTGACAAATCGATCAATCTAAGTCTCTTTAGAGCAGCGTGACTGCACTGCTAAACTGCATGGAGGCTTAGGATCACCCTTGCACCACAATATCCATACCGGGTACACCGTAAGTCCCTACTGCACAGAGGTGCAGGCTGACGGTTAGCTAGTCACCAAAACAAGCCTAATTTTCATGCAAATCAGCCTTGGGAAACAACACGCAATCCAGGGCTCATTTGCATGGTACTCCAGAGCAGCTCAAACAGCTGTGTGTACTTGGCACCGTAGATCACACCGCAGCTTCACCTGGATCACAGGAAGCTTGTTTACCTGCCACTGGCTGGTGCAACCTGCCTCGCTTCCTGGTCCCTTGGGTTCCACAAGTTTCCCTATGTAGAGATAGATCTGATTCAGCAAGACTGAACACATGATTTCCTAAATCAAACGTCCAAGTGGACAGCTGACTGCCTCAATGGCACAGAGCAAGACTCACATGCCAACTCCATGGTGAAACGTCCCTGTTTCCAATCCCAATCCCAATCCCAAAAGCTATCCTAGGAGAGGTGCGCATCTGATCCCAAAAAAAGAGACAAAAACAGTCTACAGCTCTCCCCAATCAAGTGGTGGATAAACTAGGTGATGCAACCTTCCATCCTAAATGATAAACAGACCAAGTCCCAAAGAAAGACATTTCTTTGAGTGTTGTTGAGGCATCTTACAACATCTCGACAACGAGAATCCGGGGGGGCCCTGCATGTTCACCATGCACTGTATCTGAAGAATGCTTAAGACAATGTCTCAAGTGAATGGAACCTCACACATCCATTTACACATCGCCATTGGAACACCAGCAGATGAAAGAGTGGATCTGCAAGACACCTAGCACAACAGCACTTTGAAATTGTAAAATATGCAAACTTGAGCAAATGAGTCACTGCATCATGAGTCTGCTGATGAAAAGGCAGAAAACCCTTGTTTTCCCCGAGAAACAAAAAAACTGATACTCTGCACAGTTTTCTGCTGGCAGGATGGTTTACATTTTATAGCTTTATGCATACCTCTATATAGCTAGAAATTCTTACTGAACATTGCGCCTCACCGAATGGTACACATCAGAGCCCTTCCAATAACTGCTCCTATGCTACCTTCTTTCCTTAATAATTTGATATATGAAACCTGTCAAATGTATGTGGCCTGTAAGTCAAATAGAGATGCTTAGGCCGTTTGTTCTCTTCTTCCATGGTCCAGGTGTAAAAGAGGAATCTGGACTGGTCCATCTAGTACACTCTGACCCAATCAATTTAGCAGGTGATCAATGTCATTGATAAAGTTCATGCACACGGGACCTGACAGACAGAATGACCTGCAACACGAGTGCCCCACAGTTACGATCATGTTCTACTTTTGACAGTTCCCCTGTCCCAAAGATGGAGTCATCTAGCAGGGTGTCCATTAGCTCACAGCTCCAGCTGATCTTGTCTTTGCTTTCAATTCAGGACACTGCTTGTGCAGAAACTAAGACAGGACGGGCTGTGTGGGGCCCACCTGACTCACCACCTTCACGTTGCTGACAGACACGTCTGTTCAGCAGCCATGAGTTTAGATGACATTGACCCCTGAGACCAGCACCACATGGTATGATGTGTGTACAGGATACTGGGACAGGTTTTTTCCAACAAAATGGCTTTAGTTACACTATGGTTTTCCCCAGGCACCGTTAACCATGATGGCAGCAGAAACCTTTTTAACAGATGACAAAGATCTGAGTCTCCGAGTTGTGAGCACTGCTGGATTCATTTCACCTTTTAACTTCAAATAAAAACTTAAAGCTATCACTCCAATGATACCATTGTCCAGCAATACCAATTAAGTCCAGCAGAGAGCCCAGTTTATAAGGTACTGGAGGAAGATGTACACTGTACTGTGACAGACAGTGTGAATATTTTAACAGGTTAAGAGTTTGAGAGCCCAGCATTGAATGCTTCTCAAATCATCCTTAATCAAGTCATTGTACATCAAATATTTTTAATTGGTACCATTGAAAACCGGAGGAGAAACCCAACAAACATAAAGGCCGATTCCTGGATCAAAACTATACTGAAAATTTCAGTGTGTGACTCAGTCGTCTGTTCCAGATGTTGGGTTTTACCAGAAGCTTTCAGGCAGACCCAACATAACTATGCTGATAATCACACAGTAGGTCCAGGCTTCCAGAAGTGAAGTCACATGAACAGGGGAGACCTTTTGTGGTGCTTCTCACACCATGCCAGATGAAAGGTTGTCTCATTGCCCCTACTGACAGAGGGGTGCACGTTATTGCCCCCAATTTAAATTCCTGCCAACATTAAAGTGATTCATATGAAATATAACAGAGGTATCCAAAGAGGCTCTTTCAGGACATCCACAGCAATTCAATATTCCCCATTCAATTTTTTTTTTTTTTACTAATGAACCTTACCATACACTACTGATAAGTTACCAGTACACCACCGCTAACCATTGCTGTAATGTAAATAACTAATAATAAAATCCACAACCCTCCACCATTCATTATGCATGACCATTCTATCTTATTTTCTTTGGGAGGACAACAGTCATGCCCTAGGAAGACCAGACATAAAGTGCACAGCTTAAACCAAATATTTCAAAGTCTGAATGTAAAATTAAGTTGTTTTAATTCCCATAACCGTATGCTTCATTTCTAAACTGGCAGACACGGGTGCTCTTGTCTGGTAAGCAGGCATAAATCCACCCGACCCTGTCTCGGTGCCACTAGCCCAACCTCTGCCGTCAATAAACGAATCAATAATACACCACCTAGCAAGACAAAAGGTCCAAGCGATAGACCCTCTCCTCTCTATGCTCTTCCCATATAAACAGGAGCGTGTTCAAAGTATATTCACAATTCAATATGCAAAAATGTCTAATTGTCCACATGGGACCTTTCTAATCGACATGTAAATTCAAGCCGAATGCTTTAATGTGTACTATCAAAAACAGACGATGGTGGTGGTGATGGTCTATGGACTCAAACCTAGATATTCGCAATATATATTGTGATATATATATAAACAAATTTTGAAAATCAGTGATGGTCCATTTGAATGCAAGCATTGACAATTGAAACTATCAGACCAGTCAAAGGTTTAAAAGTATCAGGGGTTTACCCTTTCTATAAACATGGTGTCACCAGGCCATCGCCTTAACTGCAGCGGGTTTAATCTGACAGGTCACTGCACTTTTCTGCACTGGGAACACCAGTGCAACAAGCACATTCCTGGAGATAAGGTTCCCCTCTACACGTAACCTTAGCAAAATTGTCATAGCTCACATACAGCTGCAAGGCAAAACACTGTCAGACGTCCTTCATGTAAGCTCCTTAATGTGGCTCCAAAGCCAGAACCCTTTTAATTTCCAAGCAAATAGTTTGAAAATAGAACAGCCAAACCCTTAATATTAGCTTCTTAAGATATTAAATACTGATGATTTTTCCTTAACCAGTTTGGACAGAGAAATTCAAGTATTTTCTTTGGATCGGAGTCACCTATAAGTACACGAAAAACGTGTTTTCTTTTTACACGTTTGCAAAAACAATCACAGATTTATGACTCAAATCAGCCCAGATGCTTCCTTAATTACGCCCCACTCACAGCTGATTACCAGCTTACAGTGGCTGCCCAGGACACCTGTAACTCGGCACAAAGCATGTTTTAGTTGGAAACGGGGGGAGGGTTCCGGGTTACTGAGTACCTCTAAATACCTTTGTGTTTAATTTAAGGGAGACCGAATGAACAAAGCTGTCAAGGCGCTGATCACCTGGGCCCCACCATAATAAACTGGGTTCGTTTTTACATTTGGCATTATAAAACTGCTGCGGTGCTCTCGCCGACCTCTCGCATTTTCAGCGCTTCTGTGAGGGACAAAGGTGCCAGATTGACCACCGCAGATGCCGATCGGCGGCTGGGCGAGGGCCCGGCGAAGCACCGTCTCACCGCAGCGGCCCCGGAACACACGTACGCGTACACGTAGTAACACAAGCCCGCTCTCACGGACAACGCATTCACTGCTCACTGGCTATTTAAAGGACCCAATTCCTCATTTTTATACCTAGATATTTTAAATACAGACTTCTCCACGCCTAATACAACTGGAGGCTTAACTGCGTAGCCAGGCGAACTGGCTCGGGTAAGAAATTAACTCTATTTAAAGGCAAGATCCGCCCGTTTGGAGCAACTGCAAACCGGTGTATTTTGTATACGTCTATATACCCAGTGTTGCTGTCATTTAAAATGCGTCAACGTCCCGGAAAAGGTCTCCTTAACACCCGAAATGTTAGCTTGTTGTCCAGCTACCCCACAGTCATTAGCTCCTATCCTGAAAATGGCAGCCTGGTGAGCAGAAAAAAACACAACGTAGCCTAGCTAAACAGCCAGCCTGCTACGCTACTTAACCCTTACCGCGGAGCTAGCTGGCTAATAATCGCAAATCGCTATATAGGCAGATGGATCGATCTGTCTGAATAGAATGCTTGTTTATGAAAGACAGTTTATCGCCATGTAACAAATCCTCCCCCCACCCAAAAGAAGTCTCGTTCGGCGGGGATTAGGGAAGCAAAGCGGGCGGAACAAAGCGCGGCCTGCCCGTTCGGCTAGTCGACGGGAAGCCGCGGCGTTTCCTAGGATACCAAAGCCGATCGTGGGAGCGGATCGGAGGACGCGTTCAAACCAGGGCTGCCATCAGTGGCACTCCCTACGCAGACAATCGAGACGTCCCGGAGGTTTCTAAAAGGCATTTTTATGTCTCTCGCGCGTTATAATTGCATTTCTTACCTCTCTCTTGGTTGTTCCTCTCTGGCTGCACCGGGCGCGGCCTCGACACTCGCCTGGGTCTTCTGTTGGTTGCTCTGACGGAGTTCATTTGGGGAGTTTATTACCTAAAAGAAAATACCGAACCCTTCCCTCTAATACAGACCGAGTTGTAACATTCAGATCAAAACGAGAAATCCATTAATCTCCTACTGTACAACGCTCTTGGCGAGGCGGCTGCGGATGATAGATATATATATATATATTTAATCGGTTTTTATTTATATTTTTTCTTAATGTTCCCCCCCAGTTCTCCGCTCTTTCAGCTCCGTCTCTCTAGCAGGAGGAGCCATTTACTCACAGGGACACACACAAAAAAAGACACACGGAAAACCCCCCAGCCAATCACCTTCTCCGTCTCATACCTTTTAGTCGCGGTACCAAATAGAAATGTCCGTATTAAACGACGTCCCAGTCTTGACTTGCATGCCGGAGAGTGGAAATTAAAAAAAAATTATATATTTATATATTTTTTAACATACAAAAGGGAGAAAATGAGAGAAGTACTGTAAGCTCGATTTTTACGGTTGGAGTCTTGGGTATGTGAACCTGAAATGTTGTTCTCGTTGTCACTGACAACATTACGTGGACGCGCCTGCCTGTGACACCAGAACGAATCCACTGGTGCATCATGAAATAACAATGGGCACATTATTGCCCCTCTCTGTCAGGCATGCTGAAGAGGTTTTCAAATATGTATTTTGACTTTGCTTTTAAAAATGGATTAATAGTACCTCGCAAAAATGAAAGAACTTGCCACATACGTTAAGTGGTTTTTCAGGTCTTACAGTGAAAATGAAACAATATGTTATTTTTAGAAATATCTATTTAAAAATGAGGTATTATCACATATAGTAATACAGATGGGTGATTCTTAAAAGAATAATTATGAAAGTATTATTAATTAGGTGTGATATCAGTCGGTTTTGTTTTGATGATTACACTAAAGAGAATTGGTCCATGTTGCAATCTGTGGTTTGCACAATGTATCGTGGGAAATCGTCACTTTAAAGCACAAAACATAAAACCGTTGACTTCATAAAGAAAAGAATTCCCATTGTTTTCTTTTTTGCCCGTTTTATAATTTGACATGATAATAAAAATATAATTAAGACAAAAGGAAAACATACTGCTTTTAGTTATTACTTAGATCACAATATTCAGAGCTGTCTTGTGGTCTTATTTTAGTTCCTCTGTGGGTTAATCCCTTGCAGTATCTTACTATCTGTATTGTTCTCTAAGAGGCTCCCCAAAGCCCAGTTGGGGACTGTAAGATTAAGATTCCACAGATGGTGAGGAGCTGTTTCAGGCAGTGTAATCCCTATTCAGTACCAAATACTGTGTACAGCACATTAATTCACTTTAATAAGTGACTCCAGGGTGTTGTCAAAGACTCCAGCGTGTGCTGGGTTTAAGTTTTCAACAAAAAACAGCATTTGTGATTGCAAGTTGGGGTGGTTTCTGCCTTGTTAGTCAGAGATTCCCTATTCTGACAATGGCTTTTGTGCAGCACCCACTTTTCCAACTAAACTTTCAAAACCTTTGACCAGTGTAAAATATGGGATGACGGGATTGACAGTGAAGACTGCATCACTGTACTCACTGGGTTGTTTGTCTGAGTGTTTATGATTTTGAAAAGTGTGCTGTGTGACCTTTGACTTGTTACCATAGGCAGCATTGAGCTCAAGTTGTGGACTGATAGCACAGGGCTGTCACATGTGGGATCTTGCAGCCCAGGCACCCCCCAACCCAGTATCTGGACTGTGCGAAGGGCTTTCTGCACGTGTAAAATCCCCTTGAAACAGAATACATGTTACTGAGTAGGTGTAACGCTCACGAAAACACACAGTGCCAACGGCCATACTGTCCTGTCACGCTTGCTTGCCCGGAAGCTGAAGCTAAATACGGCGGGGCTTCTGTACGCTTTGCTGGGATTTGGACCTCTAGGGCAACCCAGGTTGCTGCAGGAAGTGGCAGTGCCAAGCCAATAGGGGGGAGCCCTTCCCACCGGACAAGAGAAAATCCTGCTGCCCTGGTGCAGTGAAGGAGCCACTGCATTCTTTGTGTGGGATGCCAAATGGAGGGCCTATTGGCTGCAGTGATTGAGAGGTCCCACAGCACTTATTGACGGAATGGTACATTAACCTCGATTCCCCAGCCAGAACGACAGGGCCTTGTTTGGAAAATCAAAGCAATACAGTCATCTCGCCATCAGACCGTTCAGGAGTTGACTATTGGGTGGTGATTCGGTAAATAGTGATAGTCAAACTGCCAGCATAATTAAACAGATTTGTTGCTATAGTATTTAATATAAGTAGCAATAATCGTGAGACATTTTCCGGTCCCAATATAAATAGTTGGGGGTAGAGGTTGTGCAGTTTGATGACCAAATATGCGGCACTGTTCCCTTCCACCCCAGGATCTGGGGTTCAAATCGTGCCACTGCCGTGTGTGTAGAGACTTGGTGGTGTGCCTAAAATCAAGGAACAGCAGCCACAATATGATTTTTTTTTTTTTGGGGGGGGGTTTGCATGGCCTCCCCATGTTAGTTTGCTTCAGGTACTCTTCTTTCAGACCAAAGATATGCAGTTAAGCTAACTGGTGTTTATTGTTTATTATATATATATATATATATATATATATAACAGTGGTACCTCGGTTCTCGAACTCACTAGAACTCGAATTTCTTGAAAGTCGAACAAACCAGTTTGACTTAGAACT
>JAODJU010000115.1:1179947-1190629 GCA_026776725.1 Gnathonemus echidnorhynchus
GTCAGATTATTTGTCGGATTTAAGGTAGTTCGGGCTAATTGTAAGTGAACGAAGATAAAGGCCATTTAAACTGAGGTGTCCGGCTAAGCAAAACATCTTGCTTTTTCATATGGGTCCATGGTATTGCTACTTCTGTGGCAAATGGAAGGTATCCGACTCGGTTTTCCCGAGTTTTAAGCGGATGTGATGTAATATCGGAATCTGAAAATCGGATCCCGTGGCAAATGGAATGCAGCATCAGTCTGTGTATAATTCCTGCAGGTCAGGCCTATCGGCTGTCTCTGTTTAAGGTCACGCCCCATTTCACTATCTTAACCACGCCCCTTCGTTAGCTACTCAGCTCAAGTGTGACTCTAAGGGACCTGTCACAGAGCTCCCTGCAGAGGAACCAAGGCAAGGGCCCAGAGCTGTGTCACTGCCCGGCCAATGCCCAGTGAATGGGTCAGAGCCCCCCCCCTCCAAAAAACAGGAGGAATGTGGGACTGGAGATGGAGTAGGCAAACCCCAAACAAGCACAAGAACTTCAGCTGTTGTCTGGTTTGAGAGGTCCCATCAGAGATCTCTCTCTCTCTCTCTCTCTCTCTCTCTTTCCCTGGTGGTGCTCTGCTGCCCCTTCTCCTGTCACCATCCCCAGTAGAAATGCCATTTCCCACCTGACCCCGCCTCCAGCCCCCAATCCGTTCTGCTGCACGCATGTGCACCTTGAATAGGCCCCATTGATCAGAGTCACGCTTTGCCGGCCTATATACCATTTTGGACCCGTCCAGCTGCCTGCACACCCCCTCCCCATTCCCCCCCATTGGTGATGCTCGCTGGGACACCTCCGGATCGCTTTCCCCGTGTCATGGATCCATGCCGCCGCTGCAGCACCCCGCCCGCCTGTCGCCGTGCTTTCGCAAAGGCCGTGCCCCAGGCAGTCAGCATTTACAAGCTCTCCCCTCCCAGGCTGCGCCGGGCAGAAATTGGATTTGGGATCCAGTGTTTCCAAGTGTCATCAAAAGGATTTTATTTTTCTGCCTCCTGAGAGCCGCGGCGCGGGCTTCCGTTATCGAGAGCTCCTTTCGGAAGGCGCCAGACCCTCGCCTTTTACAGTCCGAGCATAAGAGCCTGTTAAACACGGCTGATCAAAGCCTCGTTAAATCGTGCCGATTAACATTTGAATAAGCCGTGCTTCTTCTTCCTCAAGAACAAATCAACACCTCATAAAGATGAGTGTAGGTATATTTAACCAGGATAAATAGCCATCGAATCAATATAGACTGACCCGCTAATCGTTTGGCTCCCTCACAGGTCTCTACGCTTTTATTTTACCCTTTTTTCCTGCTGGTATATTTCACTGGACCTTCACTGAAGGAGGCTTTATCAGGGTGCAGATAAGACACAATCGGGGCCTGTTGACTCAATTCATAAGGCCCTGCCATGCACAATGGGCCAGTCAACACAAGCCTTCTATACGCAAACACTGCCGAACAAGGGTGCTTAATAGGGACTCTCCGGCCCGGGAGGCCGGGTCTGGGATTAATCGTGGCCAAGCTTCGTACAGCAGAGGCAGCGCTGAGTCGCTGCAGTCTTTCTACGACCATCAAGGTTTTATTTTTGATGATGTCCCCCGTAAACTTTATCTGCTTCAAAACACCATGGAGCAAGAGATATCCCTCAAAGATTAAATCCTGCATTGGTGGACAATTTTTTTTTTTGCAACTGAATTTATATTATGATAAGATCTATAATATTACTAGGGTTATTTGTAATGGAACTGACAAATGCAGTTTATTCCTCATGTTATGTTGCGTAATTATAGAAAAGTTTCCTTTGTTTGTCTTTCTTCTGTTTGCACTCCTCTTTTCCACTGGTAAACTTTGATCTTTCACCAGGGGGCTAGGTGATAACTGCATGCAGTGTGACCGGGCCATGCGGAGACCGCTCTTCTATCTCGGACGGAACCCGTAAAAGTACAGAAAAGAAAAGTACATTTTATCAGAGCCGGGTCCAGTGGCCGTTTCGCAAACATGGGGCGATTGCATTCGGCTAAATGCAAATACGTCTTGTTGACACTGTCAGCTGGCCACGATTGCTTTCCTCAGCATAAGTAGGACTCGCAAAGGCAGCAGAACACCAGCTGAAGAAATTTGAGCAGCTTTCACATACGTGGGTCCTTGCTGTCTCCTGGGGGCAAAGAATTGGCCAAAAATGTTAAATACAATGACGTTTCCTTTGATGCTGCTCGGAACACAAAGACAATCTTAAGACCTTATTGTACCTCATTCTATAAAACATTTGCTTGACTTCAGAAATTTAGGTCCCCCCCCCCACTATCTCTGATAGTTCAGAAATGTGTGCAGCCTTTACAGCGAAACCCAGGTGCAGGTTCTGGGACAGCAGCAGCATGGAGGTGGTCTGCTGGGAACTGTCGGCCCTCCTCGGGCTCCGGAGATGCTGGATAAGGATGTGCTCTCAGCTACGTGGAGACGGATGGGTAATGAGCCTAGAGGCCTTGTGGCTGTCAGCAGTCTCATGCAGCCAAGGAATGGGCTCCACCTCTTATCTGTTTAATTACACGGGGCCCCCCTGCAACTCTGCAGATACTAGGCAGAAAGAAAGGGAGCTGGCGGGAGGCGCTGGAGGGGCCGTGCTTTTGTTGGAAGGCGGAGACACAGAGACATATGCGCACACACACAGCTGCTCGAATGTAGACGTAAACTCTCACCTGACACAAACATGGAGACATTGACTCATACTCTGACCTCTGCTCATATTACACCTAATAAGGTTTTTCCATAACTGTTTACCAGTGATGCGCTCCTGCCCCTTCAAATCACTTTGGTCTGTAATTCCTATCGACCTTTTGCAAGGATCCATCCTCCACAACATCGGCTTCCGGTCACGCATCTGTAAACGCTAACGACGGCACGCTAAAGACGTCATCGAATTGCTCCTCCACAATTAGCAAACTGGAAGTGAAATGGAGGGAGTGCCAGCAGATGCGCGTTTCTGTGTGTGTGTGTGTGTGTGTGTGCGTGCACGTGTGTGTATGCGTGTACGTGTGCGCGCGCACAGTCGCAGATGAAATTACCAGAGATAATGCAATCCTTAGGCCTGCAGAGGTGCATTTACAGGCAGGACTACATTAAGAGCTGCTTTAATTCAATAATTCCAGCACAGAGAGAGGCGGGAGCCGGAGCCCAGCTTAGAGGCGGAGCCCTGCATCTCCATGCACGCTCGTGTCCGTGTGCCTGCGTGCATGTGCATGGATTTCAGCTCGTATCAGAGACGGCAGCGGAGCACAGCCGAAGGAGAAGAGGACGAAGGAGAGAGACGGGGGGCCCGGGAGAGATGGGGAGAGGCGTGGCCCGCGAACAAATGGAGGCTGTCATTAATGGGCTGTTTTACGAGCACGAGGGCCGGCCGCCACAGCCTGCCCCGCGCGTGCCTGCAGCGTTATCGGCCAGCGGAGGGGCAGGAGGGGAGGGCACAGGGCCAGCGCTCGCAGTCTCTCAAAACCAACCAGTTCATTTTCCGCATGAGGGACCCCCAGTGGGGCGGCGTCAGGCCGGCCGGCGTGTGGGGGGGGGGGGCGCGCAGATTTACGAGTCGTTAAGCTAGTGGGGCTCCTGGCCACAGTACCCTCCCGTACTCCCCAGGCCCATTCGGCACCACCTCCGCCCTCCCCCTGTTTTCGTCTCTCACCCGTGCATCATTAGCCCAGATCGTCCTGGGTCTGATCCAGTGTGCTTTACCTGCGCAGCAAATCTGATAAGGTCAATATAACCTAAGGATGCTTATTTAAATCCAGCAGGACTCAAAACAAGTCTGAGTGCTAAGTTTTCTTTGTATTATGGGATGCCCAAGTGACCGGCAGACACCTGAAGAACCAAGACCCATTTGCATACACACAACTGACTGACTGCAAGACCCATGATATACAGATAAAGCCTTAGTTGAACTGCGTGCTGACATGCTCAGTGCAGGTTTGCTACTCCCGTGACCTGGCCTTCACCTGTCGTAAACACAGAAAGACACAAGCCAATAGAAATGCCTAACATGGACGGAGCCTCCAATCAGCTTGGGCGTTCAGGGCCTCCTGTTTCTAACGCTCTGCTAACTCAACAGATGCCCTCCAGCACATATGAATATCCTGGAAAAAAGTTAGGAAGGAGCTCCCCATCCTGGATGACCATCACCGAGCCAAATTACCAGTATGGGCTCTAGGAACCATCGATGCAAGCCGTAAATCGAGTAATATGATACCTAGGGTAGGAGAATCTGCACCTCACACTGGGGACACGTGACTGCTGCATTATGGGAGAGCAGCTCAGTGAATGGTTTCATATAGATGTAAGAACCATTTCCTAGTGATCCACGTGCACATATTTTAAATCCCCACAAATGCCTGGGTTTTCAGGCCCTCCCAAGCAGCAGCCAGGTCATGTGACCAGGAGTGACTAGAGCGCTGTGTCAAATCACATTGAGATGACTGGTACAGCAACAGACGAGCAAACAGTAAAGCGAGGAGGGGCCTGGCACTTGGTTGGTGTGACCTTGGCCTTCACCAAGCCAGGACCCAGGATCCAGGATCCATGAGCCTACGTATCCAATTCTAACCCTGCACAGATCTCCTGAAATCCAAGACAGAATGATGTCTGCTGTATATGCTGTAAAAATCTCATCAAGTCGAAAAATGGGCTGGAAAATACTGATATACCATGTGAGTTAAAAATCCATCAAAAGCAGAGACCAGGCTGACCTTCAGCCTTTGAGACTCATCTCCCTAATAAGCCCAATGTGGAAAACAAAGACACTAAGGGACATTGTTAAATCTTTTCCTTGTTTAACAAGAGTAGGACAGACTTTGGAGTAGCGCTGTTTTTACCCACAAAACTGTACTAGTACCTTGGCATAAAGGAAGACAGGAAGACAGGGTGCTTAGTTTGTGTGTGTGTGTGTGTGGGGGAGTATCGTCAACAGAATTGGTTCTACTATAATCATTTGTAGCCAGCAGTTTAACGGGTGCATCTGTGATGCTGTCATGTGTATGGCCCAGCCTCAATCTGAAATATTCTCATTCATGGAAAATCTTGTTCATCTAAGCCAGAGCTGTTTTAACAAAAGACACCAGACACTGCGTCCACTCTGATTACGGTGCCCGGAGACTGATGTAAATAACATTCAAAACAGCATGGAAAGTCAACTCATCTCACAGGAGCAGCACTGGAGGCAGGAACACAGCCTAATATGTAATGGTGCCCCCTTCCGGGTGGGGAAAAGGGATTCATGGATTCAGTGATGTAGAACAGTTATAAAGGGCAGCGTGAATTTGGGTCATGCAGGAGAAGAAGAGGACAGAGTGTGAAACAGCTGGTGCTAACTTGAGGGACAGCGGGGGGGCGGGATTCAGGCGGGGAAGGGGGCGGGAGACGTTATCCCCAGTCCTGGAACGAGGGCATGAAAGTAGAATGCTCCAGGGAGAGATGATGGCATCACAGCAAGGTGGCCAGGTAGCACCGCGCTGTGAGAGTAGCAGTTTGGTGTGAACACACAGACGCTTTGGGCTGATAAGCTCTCTGTCAACACTGTCTGTCAGATGTTTGACAGAAAGACGGAGATGCATGTATTTTTTTTTTTTATTTCTTCTGGGCCACCAAATCCTCAAGGGATTAATAAAAGGGCAGCTTGCATTGGCTTGAAAACCCTTAACTAGATACATGTAGTGTCTGCTGGATTTCAACACCTATCAGCCACTTTTAGTAAACGGTGATCTGGCTATTAATAAAGTCACCAACTATATGCAGAACAGCCCTAATCTTTGAAATGAGCCCAGCGCACACAAAAAAACAAAGTCGCAGTGACGACAGGTCATGTGAATCAGCGAACCAAGGCCGCTGTCTGCGTACTTCTGATAAACAGCTTTCCGTCGCGATGTCCACAAATCGCACTGGCATTATAACCGCCGGCAGGACTCTCCCCGCCAAAATGACGCACAAGCTGTCCGATCCCGAAATTCGGATTGGTTGACACTGTGCCATGTGCAGCACGTACGGCCTCTAAAGTTATTCCCTACGTGAAAGCGGGTCACGTTAGGCATATTGTAAGTTATTGCACTGTCCCTGCATGTACGGAGCTGTCGTGCTTCCCCATAAAACTGTTCACGCCAGAAACTGTTAACACTCATAATTAAATACGTACTAGGAAGATAGAAGATACTGAAATGCCTAGACTCGTCATGGTTTCTACAGCACCGTAAGATTTGTTAGAGCCGCCATTGTGCTTTATAAACTAAAGATCGGACAACTCTTTCGGAAACAACGCATAATCGAGCCGGAATGGCGTGCAGAGGACTGCCTGCTAAAACTGCTACTGCGCTGCGGCAGTTGCCAGGGGGATATCGAAGGGTACGAGGTCTGATTGGTGGAAACGCGCCTGTTGCCTTGACAACGGCCGGGGGTTTGGTAGCGTTACCGTGCGGCGTGATCTCTGCGCTGCGTGGATGGAGGAAGCAGCTGCTGATCTCTGACAGTGCGAGAGAGACAGGCATCTATATGAGCATTCTGTACACACAGTCTCAGCCATATTGCTTAATAGGAACATCGTGCATGACTGTAAGTACATGCTTGTGTGTGCTTCACTATTTGCGATTACCCAGCCATAGTTTTGCATTACATATCGTTTTACTCTGTGGCTTTTTGTTATTGAAAAGAGCGAACGATTACGAATTGAAAACTAGATGTGACTCGTAACGTGATACACTGAACGTGTATTTCCCATATTATCTGTCTGCTTGGCTATAATCTGCGTGGCACCGTAGGTCACATTTTGAACATGAAGGAGACCGTCGCTGGTTTCCTGTTCCCCCGTTAGACCCCCACGTTGAGGGCTGTGCTTTGAAGCGACGGGAAAATGCTGTATATTTTCGCCTGTATCCCCGGCTAGCCACATAGCGTTTTGGTCCGAAGCGAGTGAGGCAGGCGACGTTTTGTTAAAGTTGCGAATGATCACGAAGTTGAGAACCGGGCACGTTAATGCAGCGGCGTCTGCCGCGGGGTCCGGGTGCCTCTTTTTAACATTTGACACGCAGTGTGGGAGCCGTGTCTGCCTCTCTGCTCTCGGTATACATGTACAGCGGCAATTCGCCATAATGTAACGTAAGCTTGCTTCCTGTGTATTCCGCTTCGCTTCCAGTGTACCTCGGACGTTTGTTCTGAATCATTGTTTCGTTAACAAAAACGGCATGTTTACCATTTGGCGATATCAGAATTTGTTTTCGTATGTAAGGGAATGTGAGTGTATTTCGAAAACATTTTTGAGTAGGGCAAACTCCCCCCCCCCCATTGTCTTTTTACCCGTTTCGACACAGTTTAAGTGACTTGAAACATTTATCTAACGAATTTGACGTTATTTGACGTTTCTCGTTAGGGTATACTGAATGCAATCCCAGTTTCCTTTCTGTTGTGTCGAGAATGTAGGGCAACTTTGTAATAGGGTGTCGGAGGGGGAAATTTCTGCTTCACTCGCTTTGCCTTCGCCTAAATCACTCTGTGTCCAACCTTATCTTTTTTAAAAGAAGAAAAAAAACACATTAGATTTCTCAGCAGGGCAAGTGGAATAAACAGTTATTATTGAATAAATGTGGTTATGGAGCCGCGATCGCGCATCATTTCCGGCGATTCAGTGTCTAGATTAGTGCGCTGAGTGACACAGACACGTGGTCGGGCACCGGAGAGCTGAGCAAGCGAAAGGCTCCGGGGGGGCTGGGGGTGGCCGGGCACCTCTAGGTGTTTTCGGTTAACCGGTCAGGCGTGTTTCAGGTCTGACGAGATCGCTTTAGTACCTGCGTGTACTCGTCTTGTCGGAGCGTCCCTATACGTAGTATTATTTATGCACTTGAAGTCCAGTTAATTTCTAATTATAAGTAGATGCGAGATGCAGCCGGCTAGATGTCGGAGGGGTAGTTTTGAATGGGGTGAACTGCGATCTAAAGCATCGCACGGTTCCGTTAATTTGGGAAGGTGCTGTTTTGCTGAACAATGAACTGGCACTCCGACGAGCATTTGGACAGCCGTCACTTGGGCGAACTCGCACAGCCCCCCTCGGCTGCAGCGCTATCCATAGAAACGTAGACCTTGCTCTGTGTTTTATTGTAATACTGCACTTTTCACTGTCATGTGACTTTAGTCGCCGCGTTAGTGTCAGAATAAATTCATAGTGGGGGAAGTGCAGTTACTTTTACGACACTGCACGATCTGTATCCCTCTCTTAACTGCCGTCCTTTCGCCTTATTCTGTGGGCAGAGAAAGTGGCTCTATACCTCATACACCCTACTAACCTGAAGAGACAAGACCAATGACTATGCTGCACGGACGAGGCCAGCGGGCTCCGCTCCCAAAATGAAACAAAGTTGCGGGACGGGTTTGTGCGCCGAAATCCAGCAACCACAGATGAAGAGAATCAAAGTCATTGTATCTGGAAATGTTATCACAGTGTGCTTTTACATCGTTTATTCATCTTCTCTCGGTTTAACGTATTATTCCCAGCGCCTGATCTTTTGATCGCCTATTCAGCTCAAAGGTTGACGTTGAGCACGTTGAGCCGCGGCACGCTGTTCGCATGATGTAATAGATTATCGCGCGTCCCAGATCCGAAATGCATCCTCAGTACCCTCCATGCACCTATTTCCCTTCCTGTCCGCCTGAGGCACCGGAGCTCAAGGAGTACTCCTGCGAACGGCACACGACTTGCCAGAGAATTTAACTAGGCGGAATACGCAGTTAGTAAAGATACGATCTGCTTCCAATTGTCGTTGGGCCGTTTCGTTCCTGTTCTCTCTGTTTGTTTGTGGTGTAAAAGCATGCCGAACGAGGACGCGGGTAAAAGAAACAGGATTGTCAAGAAAAAGTCGCTTCTGCTTTTTGTGCCCCTTCCTTTGGCTGCCTTGTGGTAGTTTGCTTGTCATGATGTGTGTGTGTGTGGGGGGGGGTTACCCTGCTCCATTTAACAGATGTTGTTTGCTGACAACTGTGCCGCAGAATAACGTTCAATAGAGGCTGAACGTTTAAAAAAGGAGAAAAAACCCTTTTTAAATATACCTGATGGCAAAACAGTCTACAGGCATGCTGAGTGCATGCAGACAGTAGAGGTGAGATTGGGAGCCATCTGGCTGATTGCTGTTCACACGTGCCATGTTGTGTGAGAGAGAGGGAAGCGTGTTTGTCTCTGACATTGTTTATATATGTGTGCATATGTGTATGGCTGCAGGAGGGAAGACGTTTCTATTGCCCCCCCCCCCCCCAAAAAAAAAAAAAAGATAGTCATATGTCCTGGAGATCAAACTGCCCCATGGTAAGATTTAGCCAGATGAATTATGCACTTGTAATTCTGCCAATAGCAACAAGATGGTCGGCAGCGGGTCGCTACGGCGACGACACACGCCAGCCCAGGGTCGCGTGTGGCAACGGAGAGTGCCCTCTTCTTAGCCTCCTTGGCACTACTGTGTTAATTAGCTCATCCACAGAAGAACCTAATTACACTGTGTGGTGCTTTTTGAAACACCCTGCCTGCTCCTGCCTTGCTACCTGACAGGATGAGAAAAATTGGACTGTTTTTTTTTTTTTTTGGTGTACTGGTGAAATTGGGAGCACTGGTATGAAGTGAATGGGTACAGAGTGAGCAGCATGCGACGGGAGGAATGTCCTGCAGGGCGATGAGAGTCACGAGGCTTTTGGGAGGGCGAGGCAGGACTGTTCGGCTTTTGCTCTTCACCGGCGGGGAGGGGTTGAGGGGGGGTGACGGCGGCATCCCGTAGGGTTACTGCCAGCTGAGGAATGCTGTGGTGAAACTTCCACGCTTGTGGGACACGTTTTCGCCATGGTACCATGATGTGGCTGCAAATGCCCTCGGATCTCCTTGTAAATGTCACAGCAGCACCGCGGCGGAACACCGGGACGCGTTTCGCTGGGGGGGGCGCCTGAACACCGGGACGCGTTTCGCTGGGGGGGTGCCTGAACACCGGGACGCGTTTCGCTGGGGGGGCGTCTGAACACCGGGACGCGTTTCGCTGGGGGGGGGCGCCTGAACACTGGGACGCATTTCGCTGGGGGGTGTCTGCTCATTTGAAGGCAGTGGAATTACCTTGGTAATGTGCTGGGACACCTCCCAGGGGGGACCTCGAGGATGTACAGCTTTCATGGGCCGTGGCGGGACGCCCCCAGGCATTCTGGGATGTGAAGGGGGGGGGGGTCTGTTTCGAGCCATGGTGTGACACATTCCTCTCCTGGTGGCACCGTGTGGCCCCCTCAGCCCCTCTGGTGACCTTCATGGATAGCATCTCTGTGAGGTCAGGAGACTGGGAGTGTGCCGTTTGCTGATGTCTGGATAAGCAGGTGTAGAGAATGTTACCAGGGAAACAAGGTGGAGAATTTAAAGAAGTATCATACCCGGTGGAGTACTTGGAGTGTAATTCCAAGTTGGAATGTAATTCCAAGTCACCTGGTGACTGATCTATGTTTGTGTGCCATTTGAAGGCGTGAGGTGGGGACCTGCTGCTGTCACCGCTGTCCCCTTAGCGCAGGGGTGGCCAATCTTATCCGCAAAGGGCCGGTGTGTATGCAGGTCTTTGGGATAACCTGTAGGTCAGCTGTTCAAGCCCAGGTGTGAGGACTCTTCAGCCAATCAGTCCTCTAATTAGTAAT
>JAODJU010000115.1:1220469-1300430 GCA_026776725.1 Gnathonemus echidnorhynchus
GCCAGCCTGAGGGTGGACGCTGTTACGGAGTCTCTGTCCATGCTAACGGCCTGATTAGCTATTGAGTAGCCAGCCTGAGGGTGGACGCTGTTACGGAGTCTCTGTCCATGCGCCGATGCTCCAGTTGGCAGGGATGTCTGGCGTCCATGAGCATAGATGTAGCTTTAAGGCACCTACTCATCCTGGATCTTAGGCAGATCACAACCAGTGATACTCTGCTGTGTTTAAGGGCTGCACAGCTGCCATACCATGCAGGGGGATCCAAAGCCTTTGGGGGGGGGTTGTCTTTAATGAGCTTGGATGTCATTAAGGTAAATGCTGAAGCACTTAATTAGTACAAACACTTGCTATTGAAGTTGCTCAGGTTATCTTCTTCTCAGTTAATTAGTTAACCCGTAATCACAGTGAACCCCCCCCCCTCACATTTTATGGACTTCCTGTGCAATTATCCCCCCCAAATCACCATTTGGTGATTGGTAACTTCCATCTGTCTCTCTCCAATAACAGATTGGCATGCTGACCACGACCCCCAGCAGCGAAGATGTAAGTCACCCCCCCCCCCACCACTCCGTACCCCTTTCTGTAGTGTACTTCACTGAGGCCTTTAGTGCTGTTCTGAGGCCCTGCATGGTCTGACCTTCCCTCTCTCCCCTGTCGACCTACCTCCATTTGTAATGCAAAGGGCATTTCTTAGCCGCTCTGACGGCTTATAGCTTTCCGCTCCAGTCTCCAAGGCTCTGCAGTGGCAGTATATTCCCCCCCCCCCCCCGGGACACCAGGCAAATGGGGCATAAATCTGAGTGGCGTGCCATGGCAGCCCTTACCCACAATCCCCCTCTGCAGGTGGGAGATGAGCAGTCCAGGGAGCAGCTGATAAAAAGTCACTACATGGGCCGGATTGGGGATCTCACTGCGCAGCTGCAGGTGTCCGACAGCAAGGCGGTGCACTTTAACGCGGAGGTGAGAGCCGGGTGCGAGCACACGCACACGTGTGCAGTTGAACACGGAAGCTGGCAGGGGGAAACCCAGATGCGCCCTTACGACAGTCATAGTTTCCATGAACAATGAAGCACACTCGCTTGCTCACAGTAGGCTCACACACCATAAATAAGCCCAAATTTACACTTCCTGTCTGTGATTTCCTTCGCTGCCTGCACTTCCTATATGTATTAATAAACTGTCGGCTCTACACTTGTTCCTTCTCCCCTCCGTTGTGAATTCCTTCTTTCCGACTCCCAAATCACTTGATCGTTTCACCACTCATAGAGAATGTGTTTTTTTTTTTCTCGCATGTGCGTATACTTGCACGCACGCACGCACACACACACACACACACATACATACTCTTCCCGTTAATTCCTCACAGATGGGAGTGTGACCATCGTGCCAGAATTCATAGCTGGATTCTCTGGCCCACACCCCTTGGGCTCTTAGTCCATCCCCAGCTCTCCCTTTTCTGTTTTCTTCCAACGTCTCTCATTCACATCACTGGAGGGGTGTTGCTACTTTCAAGTATGTGCAGAAGTTTGACCTCGTCATCACTCCTATTCAGGCATGTCCTCAGATGAAATTAGCACTCAGCATAGATTGTTAGTTCCATTAGTCACATGTTTGTGGTAATGCATCATGGGAGTGACAGGGTGCCTGATAGTGACTGAATTTGGTCACATGTCACTGATCCACCCTTTTTTTTTATATTGTCACTCCCTGCTGGATGGTTTACTGTGGAAGAAAACTTCATAACCTAACAGATTTCAGTGCTTGTGGTAATACTGGGTTTGGGACTGGTTCCCAGCATGCAGTTTCCCTGTGCATGAAGTAAAGCTCTCAGCTGTTGCCCACCCCCACAGTGCCGTGCCCTGGCCAAGCGGCTAACCCTGGCAGAGAAGTCCCGGGAGAGCCTGACGGAGGACCTCAAGCAGGCCAGTCAGAACACCTCCCGTCTGCAGGTACAACCCTAACTCCACTGGGGATTATAAGAGATCATCCCTGTCACACTCTGACAAACACCCCCCTCCCCCATTTAGGATGAACTGACCACCACAAAGCGGAGCTATGAGGACCAGCTGAGCATGATGAGTGACCACCTGTGCAGTATGAACGAGACACTGAGCAGGCAGCGGGAGGAGATAGACACGCTCAGGCTGGGAGGCAAGGTAGGGTGCCCCCTAGTGCCAGTCGATGGTTTGTGCATGAAGTCCAGGAGTCCTTCATGTGCCAGTTGGGATGCATTAGGTTTCATATCAGAGTATCAACAGGCTCTTTTAAAGGGCCAGACCGTGTTTAATGGGGACACAGTAAGCTGTCATTTTTTTTTTTAAATTGTGGTTGCAGTGGGATGTTTGTGTGGGAGGTCTGCAACTGACCACTGAAATGTTTCACAAAACAGATTTCGTCCAGCAGCAGTCCTAAGCTGTGTAGCATGTCTAGGGGTGGGGGGTGGGGTGCTGTATGGGGAAAACACCTGACTGTATGGGGAAAACACCTGACTCAAACTGCTTGGAAAGTTGTTGGGGAGGATCCAGAAGGGCCTGTAAAATATGGTGCATCACGTGTGTCTGCGTGTGTATGAGAGTCTTACTGTGTCTGGCAGACGCGTGTGTGAGGGTCTTACTGTGTCTGGTAGACGTGTGTCTGTGCGTGTGTGAGGGTCTTACTGTGTCTGGCAGACGTGTGTCTGCGCGTGTGTGAGGGTCTTACTGTGTCTGGCAGACGTGTGTCTGCGCGTGTGTGAGGGTCTTGCTGTGTCTGGCAGACGTGTGTCTGCGCGTGTGTGAGGGTCTTGCTGTGTCTGGCAGATGTGTGATATGGCAGATGATTCCCCTGATATTCCATTTTAGACCAGCTTCTGCTCTGGGTTTTGCCTTGCCCTCCCCCAACCCCCTAAAATCTCTGGGTGCCACTTATGAGCCGAAAACCAATTTGAGGCTGCCCAGGCGGGGACCTGCGATGGTGATTACACAGCTGTGTGAGACCCGTGATTTACAGATGTCAGCTAAGCCAGTGATATTTAATCAAAATACAGACCCAGCTGAGCCAGAGCCACCCCCCTCGACAGACAGACAGACAGAGATGCACACACACACACACATACACACACACACACACACTGAACTCAGAAGTGCAGCTGCGATCCTTTGAGGTTCCTGCCTGACCTTCACTGTTGAGAAGTAAATAATAAGGCTGTTCTACTTCCACCCCCAGGGAAACTCCAAAAAGAACAAGGGACGATAAGGCATCTTTGTACACCCCCACTGGGCGGGAAGGGATGCACACTGAACTTCGGGACCATCCAGCTCCTTTCTGAAACTGTTCCCTGAATGCTGTGGGGCGAATGACCTTTGACTGTCACTGTGGCACAGCGGTTGTGCCCATGGAGGGAGTCGCTGGGCTGTCTGCCAGAAGAAACTGGTTTTCTATCTCTGTGTTCAGCTATAAACTGTTTGCAAAGTGCTTCCTGTTATAGGGTTTTCCCACCAGTGGAATGGGAGTGTGGGCCAGAGAGATCGCGGGCTGGAGTGCTGACTTGACCTGGATCTTTAACGCCTGGCAGGAAGCTGTGTGTGTGTGTGTGTGTGTGTGTGTGTGTGTGTGTCTGAGTGTCTGAGTGTGTGAGTGTGTGAGTGAGAGAGAGAGCGTGAATGTGAGAGAGAGTATGACAGACAGAGGCACTACTAACACTGTAACACGCAGAGAAGCCTGGAAAACATTTCCTGTGTCTGCATACATATGAACTTCACTTTGAACTTTAAACCTTCTGATAAAAAAAGGGACCCTGTCCCAGCATCAGGGCCTGGACCCCCTTCCCCCGCAGGGGCTGCTGCAGGATGTCACCACACCTCCTGCCTCGGTGCACTACCTTCCATGACAGGACATCCCGTCTGAACCCCACCAGTCTGCTATGGCCAGGCTGGGAATGCAGGTGCTGAAGACAGCCAGAGAAGAATCGGAATTGGTGGGGGGGGGCATTTTTATCAAAACGCATTAACAAAATGAGCCTTTGTTTGTGTTTCATGGTAGTTTTATCAGACAGAAACAAAATGAAACAATGAAGTAGGAGTGAAGATGGATTTTTAAAAACTTACTATTCATATGCAGTCGGATTCCTCCCAGTGAGCAGCCTACCTTGTAGATGACCTCTGTGTTTACAAACTGTGATATCTAATTTGATATTGCAAAGCCTGTTCTCTGTAATTAAGTCTGTGACAGTGCTGTTCTGTGTTTTAGGGGTGTTCATGGTCGGTGATGTAGTCTGAAACTAACCACTAATGTAACTGTTCTGTAATGCCTGGGGTGGGCACTTCAGACCCCCACCAGAAGGGCGGCGCTGTTAAGCTCCTTGACAGGTTTGTGTACTCGGTCTTCGTTTAGTGTTCAGTATTACTGCCCTTATGACTTGTGCTTTTGCTGAGAAAGATGCATTTATTAAACAGTTTTTAAAAAATATATAATCAGAGTTCAAAACTTATGTTACTTACTGGCTTTCCTGGTACGTTATGCTTATTAAATTACTGGACTTCCAAAGGAATGTGTTTAGATAATATACCACCTGTTGGGGATATTTGTATTTGTTCTGTCTTTTCCCCCTTCATGGCATAAATGATAGACCCAATCTTTGAAAAGGTCTTGGTTTGTGTTTAAACACAATCAGTACGGAAGTTTGTGGAGCGAAAAGGTGAAGGGCTGGACATTGTGTTTCTGAGAAAGGGTTTTTTGATGTTGAAGTTTTAGTTCATTGATCTTTCATGAAAATATTTATCATTCAAACATTCGGATGTTTCCATTTTCGAGTTTAAAGCTCAGTTAGAGGGTGTATGTAGGGTAGGGCTGAGTTTTTTTTTTTTTTCTTTTCTTTTTTTTTGTAATTGTGTATCTGTGATTGGTCCATGTGAAAATACTGTTTTAAGCCAATGGGATGCCTCCAATTTGTTCACCTTCCAGTGTCGATGGGCCAATAAAGTCTGTGCATCAGAAGGTTGTATGATTTACCCAGACCCTTCCCAGCCCCACTGTCATACCAGTAGGTGCCACTGCCATCACAGAACATGAACGGGAAGGCGCTGCAGCCCACTGATGTACCCTAGAGCAAAGTTCTTCAGGAGTTTTTTTTAATAACCAAAATGACATAAAACAGTTTTACTATCGGGATAATATGGCATCTCAATGAGGGCAGTATAGTAAGGGACCCTAGACTGTTTCCCTGCCTGGTCCTGCTGCCTCCTGGCTGGAGTCCACAGCATTGGTGGGCTTTTTTTCCTACCTCTTAACCAATAGCAATCCAGCATTCTTGCTCCAAGTCCTTTGGCTTGTTTTTGCCCAAGTATCAGCTGTGCCCTTTCACTCAAACTGAGTTTGTTCTGTCTTTTAACACATAACGGTTGTATAATAATAATAATAAATATTTTTTATTGATCCCTGTGGAGAACTGCTTTTCACACCTCCCCCAAACATGCTCTCTGTAGATCAGCGCGAGCTGGCCATGATGGGCAGCCACCCATAGCGGCGCCCAGGAAGCTGGGGGTTAAGGATGTTGCTCAAGGACCCACAGACGCGCAGAGGCTGGACTCGAACCGGCAAATGAAATGAAACACGGGTGATGGGGGGTCCCATTTGGAGATGGAAGAGCCAAACAGGGAAACTGAGGCCACCCAGGCTCTCCTGGTCATCACTTCCTGTCCAGTCCTGAGATCCATCACGTCTTCCTGCTCGTGAAGAATTAAAAGGCTTCAGCACAACTTCTTTGAGTCTCTGTGTCGGGAATCCTAAGAAATGAAAAAAGATGCTACGCATCATGAGCGAGCCAGTTCCAGCAGGAGTCAATCTGTGGTTTTCCAGTAGGACGAGCACAGCTGTCTGACAGCTTACTCATGTGTGGATGGTGGAGATGTTCTCATCTGTTGATGTGGGGGGGATTATGTAGTGCCGATACCTAAGAGTTGCAGACAGTAACAGGTGTTGGGGGTTCCTGTGCCCCCCCAGCACCCTTCATGGATAAGTTGTCTCCTGAGAACACTGTGTGATGGCATTCCCACCCACCTCCACCATACACAAACCATGACAGTAAGCAGCACCCTTAGATCTCTGATCAGCTTTCACTGTCTGTCTTCCTGCCTCCAGGGCAGCTATGCAATATGGTCTCACGGCCCCCCACGCGCCTCTCTGGGCACATTTCATTGCACATAATTGATAGTTTCTCTCCTTCACTAGTCCTCTGTAATTACCGCCGTAACTTTGAATAAAAGGTGTGGGGGTGGAGGGAGACATTCAGTGAGAAGACCGGCTTGGGTGCATCCCTTTTGCAGGCGCTAATTTCTCCATGAGTCACTGGCAGAACATGTGAACAAAGGGAGAGGGATAAAGACAGCGGGAAAGAAGTTTCGGCGAACGTAATTCAGATTGATCCTAAAAAAAATAAGTATAATGGTTAGAAAAAACATTTTTCAGGAATGGGTTTTTAGTAAGTACGAAGTTAAGAACAAAGATTTCGAAAGGGATAAGAGAGCTTTAATGTCATTATACTGAGGTATAATGACTCCTCTTCTTGCACAGCAGTAAGACGTACACAATAAGACAATGGCAACGGGCTCGACACTTCGCCAATTTGCTTTTTCTAAATACAGTTTGGTATTTTCAAGTTCTTGTTTATGCCTACTTAAATGCATCATTAGTACTGATCTAGGAAGCAAAAAAATCTGCTAGAAACAGAAATAAACATTCCCTAAAATGGCATAACATGTTAAATATCTCGCTTCATTCTGCGAATTTCTGCTGTAACGGGAAGTGGAAAGGTAGGGGGATCAGAAAATGTTTATGGCAAACGGCAGGCTTTCAGCTCACTGCACGCCATTGCCTTTCATATCCAGGAGAATAACGCTGCAATGCTGGTGCCGCGTTCGGCTGTTTACAAAGAATTGATGATGAACTCCGAAGGTAAAACATGTTAGCAGGACAAACGGAGAACGAACAAGACACCAAGCCTGCACCCTTTAACGTTTAACATGGAGGTTTGATACATCCCACACCATTTCCAGCCCCTGGCGCCAGTTTGCGGGAAACCGAAACAAATTGTTCAGGATAAACAATTAGTACGGTCAAAACGTAAAAGCAGCATAACACTGTTTCCCCTTGAGCTAATTGTTATAAATATTTAAACATTAAAATAAATTAGCTGTGAGTGACACTTTTGTTTGGGCTACAAAGTCACGGGTGTCGCTGTGTTTAAATTTTAAATCTTTGATCGCGTAATTAGACTGGTTAGTGTTCACGATTTGGATCATTAGTACAGATGTCAACATGGGTCAAATACATTTACATTTAAAAAGCAGATGCTTTGTCCCAAGCTTAGTACAAGTGGCACGATGTTGTTCGCCTCGGTTTTGGGAACTCTTTCAAATTCTGGCAGTGAGTAAATGGCCTTATTCTCAAGGTATCTTAATTATTATAAAGCTGTAACCTGTTAAAATTGAATGTGTTTTTTTTTTTTTTTTTTTAAACTCCGACGACTCATATACTAACTTCCTCGATGCATCAAATGAGCGCAGGAAAGCAAAGTAATGGAATCTCGTATTTCGCCGCAAAGTCTGCCCTGGCCCCGCTCCCCATGCCTGGCTGGCTGTCACACGCAGACGGTAGAACCCCGGAGGAAACGCCTGGCTGCGTCGTCAACATCAGATTTCGGCTGCGGAAGAGAAGGTCTGCGGGACTTCTCTCTCCCTCCGCTGCGGACTGTCGCCTGCGCAGACGGCGCAGCCCACGCAGACAGCGCAGCCTCCTAAGCCTGCAGAGCGCGGTCCATCCCGTTAGATGCGCTCATCGGAGAGAGAGAGGGAGAGAGAGAGAGAGCGAGGGAGGGAGAAAAAAAGAAGAGGAGAGGGATCCGTAAGACTCTCCGAGTTCTGCCATTTTGTCTGGATTCCTACTGATTCAGGATTGAGAAAACGAAGGAAAATCTGCGTCGACAATGAGCTGATGTTGGCTGGGATCCAGGCTTAAACAACAAACTGAATATATATTTATTTTTGATGGAAAAAAACTAGTTGCTTGTTTACAAACTCGCTCTAGTTAAACTTCACAGCCATCGCTCTTCAGGGGTAAGTTTGGATGTACTATTTGTTTGTTTTGGTAAGCTGTAACCACGTTATGCAAATATTAAATACTGTACTTTCCACGCTAAATATTTTATTATATTTAGAGATACGTTTGTTTCTTTTGAATGTGTTCATAACGTTTGTTCGAATACATTTGATTAATTAGACTTGAAAAGTTGTCTGTGTCGTTTACTTTAAACCTATACAGAATGAAACTAAGATTGAAACACTGGATTTGTGACCTTCAATTCCTCCACGGAATCTGCCAAGGGGTTATTACCCCGTAACCAGTTTGCCCAGTTTTCAGCATGGTTTCCGTTTGGTAAAGGGGGAAGAAATTTTGTTTCGGTAGACCCCCCCCCCCATCCCCAGCAACACTATCCTGCTGCATCGCCCCGATGCTGAGGGGAGACCCGGTCATCACCGGCGCATCAAGTCGGTGACAATCATCTTACGCTTGAAAGACTCGGAACCGCAGTGTCTCCCCGGCCGGCCGGCGGGCTGTCCCACGGTCTTCGCGCAGTCTGCCGTTTAAATACGCATGAATTTTTGATGAATTTTCCTGAAATGTTTTTCCTTGGGATTACATCATTTACACAAGACCATAAACACCGATCGTTGAATGCGTGTAGGAATGGGTTTTTATTACTTCTCGCGAAAGTTATTTGCATAACACAAGTGCCACCGTGTGTGTTTTCCGTTGTGTTTATAAAGTCTGGGTGGAGTTATTTTATACAGAATAACTGAGGGCTGTCGCCCTGTGGAAATTCAGTAGGGGACTGATTAATCAAAATTTGGAGCCCATTGTCATCGTTTCGCAGTTAGACTGGTTAAAAGTAGTTTTAAAATAGATTTTTTCCCCCCTCCTATTAGAGAGAACTGATATTTGGATAGGCCGTACGACACATTTAATTTAAACAATGTTTTAATTGCACCTGAGATTGCTCAAACCCTGGCATTAACTGAAAATATAATTATTTTTGATTCTTGACATCGGTCTGTCAGAGTGGACTGACAAACACTTGGTATGCATCAAATTGACAAATGATCTTGATGTTAACTGCAGGAATTTGTAAATTACGTAGGACTACACGACTGAGTTCAGCTATCCTCAGTAATGCTAATGCAATTTTATGTCGATCCGGAGTTCAAATTCTGAGATTTCTGCAGTCGCCGCCTGTGGAAATATGTCAGCGAGCCGAAATCCCAACAAGCGACCACAATGCAAACAGCCGGGCGCCCGAACGGCCCGTGCAAATCGCTAATGCTTGTTGCTCCCCTCCCCTGCCCCCCTTTGTGGTGTCGGTTTGCGTCGTGTGGGGGCACAGTGCCAGGGGCAGCTTTGCGACCCAATTTCTGCATTGGCGCAGTCCGGTAGATTTCGGATATCTCCTAATCATTGACTACTGGAAGTCCTAGTCATGTCATTTAGTGAAGCAGACTGCACTGCTATTAACGAGCAGGTCGTGGTTTGGAAATACCAAGAGCCTGAGGTGGTTGTTTGTTTGTTTATTTAATAATCGTTATTCGATTATAGCACTCATCCCGAATCACTTTAATAGGCATATAAGGAATAAACGACTGGTGAATGGTCGAGCAGAGTCTACGTGAGATATACCTGCTTTTTTGGACTGCAGCAGGTAACCTAACCATGGTATAGCGGCTTGCTGATTCAGTTCCGAACTGGTTCTCTCATCAGGAGAAGGGATGAATAGCACAATGTTACTGTCCTGACTGACTGTAAAGTAAAGGATGAGTATATTGAATATATTCATTATGAAAATTCAATATACTGAATTTATTGTTTTGGCTCTTAATAAAGGCCAGTGCACATTTTTATGCTGCAAGAATAACAGATGTTAAATGTTGACCTTAAGGACACAACTTTCTGCATATGGAATGTGGGAATTTTGAAGTATATGAAGAACTGTGATGGTTTTTCTGATGAGTTTTGGGATTTCGCTGCAAAAATAACAACAATGTTTGAGTAGCTAAGAGCATGGTCATTTTTAAAGGCTCAGTGGGAGTTTTTATTCCTCTGGCATGTTCTGGAATGTTCTTTTTCCTTCCTGCAGCAGCACTTTGGAATAATCAGTGGGTCAGAACTGGAGCCATACCAGTCCAGTTTGAGTGACACTGTGTCTGTAGTCTAATAGTCTAATAGTTCTGTTTTTGCTTGTTTCACTAGTATGAAAAGCTGTTTGTGTTATGGATATCTTTTTATTTCTCTTCTGTTGCGATAGTAGTATGTTTCAATACCATAAAATACACTGACTCAAAAAAAATTGCATTTATGTAAATATATTTGTTGTGTACTTGCTGCTGAAAGGCAAGTCACAGACATTATTTACTAACAACAGAAGGATTGGATTCATTATGACACGTTAAAACTAATTTTAAGAGAATTGATTTGGCTGAGAGGGTTTTGAGTCCGTTAAAGGGCACGCTGGATGTTTCATGGCTGCTGTTCATGTTTCATTATTTTTGTCTGTGTTTATTTGGATCCAGACTATGATTCTCTGTGTGGAAAGGAAGCCCAGTATTTCTTGCATGCATTTGCGATCCACTGAAGGAATGCTCAGTATGTCATGCCTCTGGTTAGGCCCCCCACCTTCTAGGCAGTTTGCTGCCCCCCCCAGATCTGGATCTGCAAGAGGCAGGGGGGGATCGGGATGTGGCTCCGAGACATGGATGTCTGCCTGAGGTGAACTGGTGTTTAAGTTTTTGTTTTGCTTTTTTAAACTTAACAAATTTCACAAAGCTCGAATTGCTACTCCTTACTGGGAAGGTGACACTTCCATTTCCCGCTAAAAGTTATACCTCACAATCACGGTGTTCGTGAATTAGAATATTTTTTTCCTCAGTGGAAACTATGGCGAGTCGATGGAGGAAAAACAAGACTCATCTATTTGCCAAGATTATCGTCTTTGCAGCTCGCAGCTTTGTGGTTTCCAGCCCCGAGGCCACCAGTCTCTCTCCTCCAAGGTCCTGATTATTTATACCGGAGCGACGAGCCCCCTAGTGGCAGACACTGGGAATCTTATCTGGCCGTGGCTTTAAGTCGGTATCGGTCCTTTCCAAGCTGTGCGGCTGGTGGGACCGGGGCGGTGTTTGGGGGGGGACAAATCAGGGCAGAGAAGAAGTGATGATTACAGCCTGGGAGCCAAGCAGACAGGCCTGGCTGACCCCTGGCTCAGACTCTGTATTTAACTCAGCGTCGCTGCTCTGGGCTGCTTACAGCTCATCGCTCCGCTGGCAGGACCGTACGCCCCTGGAGAGACTGGCCGCTTTTTCACAACATGGAAGGCAACCGTGTCTCTTTTTTTAATTCTAATTGATTACAGAGTTGCTTTCTTTTTTCACTGACTTCACTGCCAGAGTTTTCCAGATGACTGATCATCCTCCATTTGTAACCGTTAATTACACTTAAACACGGGATTCCCGCTCCTGCTTTGTCCTGGCGTACCTGGCCCTCTGAAACTGACCTGTGTTTCCGTTATTCTGACTATCTATGGGCAGAACGCTCTCGGCCGAAAAGGCGTACTGTTTAGATATGTCTGTGTTTTGCCACATTCGTCCCCTGTTATAAATAGATTCTGAGCGGTTTAAGTTAAATTATAGTGAAAATCTGTGCCAAGGATAAACGGTACCATTTGCTACACTGACATACAGGCTTTTAACAGGATGAGCCTCGTGATTTTAAAAATGACAGGCATTACTCGGCAGCAATCAGCTGATTTAGGCTGCTATTTATACCTTACGCTCATTCCCTCCAGATGTTCTCCCCTCCTTCACTGCTAGTGGTTAATATATGGAATGTGGCTACGAAACACTGCAGAGAATGAGTAACCCCCCCCCCCCCACTTTAATTTTATGAGGGCTCCCACAAAGTGAGGTTTTGTGTTCTTCCAGATGTTTCCACTGCAAGTACTCAGGGGGAAGAGAGACTGCTACAAATACAAAATACATGCAAAAATGTGATGGAACTCCTAAAGGACTGCACTGTGCCTTTAAATAATTTAAGCTCCCCACTCGCCTGTCCAGATGTAATTTTATTGGGAGGAAATCTCAGGAGTGTCTGGGAAATGCTGACAGTGTTCTTCATGCAGGCGATGAACATGGTGGTGACCTGTCCTGTCACCTGGACGTGACCCTGCACTTCCTGAAGCCAGCAGAGTCAGCACAGGGTGCCGTAGTGCCAGGATTCTTGTGCTTCCTGGTTCTCTGGTATCACTCATCATAGCTCTTGGTTCTGAAGCTCTTGTGTTGCTTCTGTGGCCTGGCACTTCCCCTAGGATAGGTCTGGGCAGTTGATTGAATTTTAATTTCAATTACAATTTTGGCTTCCAACGATTATCAAAATAAAAAAATCGAGATAAAGCAATTATTGTGCCTGATTTTGTTTTGCATTGATGCTCCCATTTTTTCTTGTTATATATCCAGATCCCTTTCAGGCCCATTTGAATTGTTTCTCAGTTGAATTATATTTAGAATTCATGGCTCCATGGTGCACTGTTGCCTCACACCTCTGGGTCCAGGGTTTGTGTCTCTGCGGTGGCTCCATTTGTGTGGAGTTTGCATGTTCTCCCCGTGTCATTATGGGGTTTCCTCTAGGTACTCCGGCTTCCCCCCCACAGTCCAAGAACATGCTGAGGTGAACTGGAGTTACCAGATTGTCCGTAGGTTTGTGAGTGTGAGCGGATGGTGCATGAGTGTGAGCGGATGGTGCGTGAGTGTGAGCGGATGGTGCGAGAGTGTGAGCGGATGGTGTGAGAGTGTGCCCTGCGAATTCCCTGCTTTGCGCCTGTAGCCTCTGGGATAGGCTCTGGACCCTCCGCAACTCTGAATAGGACAAGCGGTTTCAGAAATGAGATGGGTGGAAAGTTTTTTTTTTTTTTTTTTTTTTTAAAGTTCAACAAATGTATATATTTCCAAAGTCAGTGAGTAATCATGTTAAATAATCCATCCATCTATCCATGCATGCATGCATGCATGCATCCATCCATTTTCCAAGATCACTTATCCTATTCAGGGTCACGCAGGGTCTGGAGCCTATCCTGGAAGCTACAGGCACAAAGCAGGGATTAACCTAGGATGGGGAAGTAACTTATACACAGGGTACACTCACACACACACACACACAGCATTCACTCACACATGCACACACACACACACACACAGCATTCACTCACACATGCACGCACACACACACACACCATTCACTTATACATGTTAAATAATTGTCAATTCAATAAAAAAAAAATTGTGATTATTATTTTTGCCATAATCAAGCAGCCCTACCCTGGGGGAATGTGGGAAGCAGAAAGTCTCTATCGAGGGATCAAGAACCAAACCTGGGTCTGAATTTGTTCCCCTCTCCGCATCGTATTCTCTGCTCCGACCCAAGTCATCATAGTGGCCCCTTGCTGTCACCTTTCGGTCCAGGGTTACGCTTGCATCCCCAGTCCTCTCCAAACCATTACGGTAGCTGATGGGATCCCTGGGGCAGCTTGTACTTCTGTTTGCTCTACCTCAGTGATTTTAGGACGGTACCCAAGGTCAACGGGTGTGACTGTTAGGGAGAGTGGAAAACTGAGCAGGCTGTGTGAGCCTGGTCTGGGTGAAGCTGCCTGTTCCAGCACATAATGTGATTAGACAGCACAGAGATGCTGCTATTGATCTGATCTCACACATTGTCTGCATTCCAGCAATGAAATGAAAATCCACAGGAAAGTGTTAATTATCACTGTGTACAGTGACTGATATTTAAACTGCTGCACTCAGGTTTTCTTCCCCTCTGTGTGTTTGACAAGACAGTCCTTTATGAAATTTAACACAGTTGGCTAATTTAACAGTTCCATAAACACTGTTATCTTAGTGGCTGTTGCTGGCCTGCATCACTAAGCCTGTGTATGTGAGCTCAATGTCAACAGGCCAAAGTCCTTGTCTATATTACTTATTTTCACAAAATGATTTAATTTTGCATTTATAAACAGTGTGTTTTTGTAACTAAGGGAAAACGTAAGCGTTGGTGTTGTGGAATGTGCAGTTCCAGTACTTACCACTAGATGGAGATAGGAAATCATGAATCAGGAAAAAGGGACCCTAAAGCACTGTTTGTAATGTGCTGAGTATCAAGTATCATTGAGGTCAGTCCTATAGAACTTTCCCTTCAGTTGTAGATGTTGCGTTTTCAAATGTAATACTATTAGCCTGATATTTAGCCATTGTTTCTGTAAGTTATCTTTCCTAGGCTATGAATAAATCCATAATTGCAATAAAAATGTACAAATTCACTGAGATCTCTTTTCTTTTGCGTGTCAACAGCAGTGCTGTCCCGTGTGGCGTATGCAGCCGGGCCCCTGTCCTGTGTGTTTGGTGCTGGCATCCCACAACCATGTGTTCCACCAACCATCCAAACTGGGTGACCTTTGAGGATGAGGAGGCTGCACGCTCTCCTTCCCAGAAGCCCCTTCAGTCTCCAACGGCCAGCTTGGGGTCAGTTCCCAGGCCCAATGGGCTCAGACTGATTCTGCCTTCTCTGAGCGGCTCCTCCTGGGGTTCTTCCAGTCCACTGGACTCACCACAAATGCACTTTAGCTACGACGGCGGCTCCTGCGTGCCCAGCAACACCCCCTTGTGCACGCCCGTAAGGGAGATGCCCACCAGCTTTTCCTTCTTCCAATGTGCCCCCCCCGGAGATCAGAGTGCTGCCCCAAGCTTCTCCAATGCGTCCACAGCCACGCTGCCCTCGCCAACCCCAGAGCAGCACACGCCTCAGTCCACAGGGAACTCGTCCGAGGGGTGGAACCCATTTCCGGCATCCCGGGATGACCGGGACCACTTCAGCCCATTCTGGAGTGAGGGGAATGCTGAGTCTGGGGGCTCCTCCTCAGACTCAGACTCGGGGTCCAGCCTGCCCCGCTTCTTTATCAGGACCAAGGACGGTTACGGGCCGCCGCCAGACCACATACAGAACTCCTACTCCTACATCTGCCAAAAGCTCGAGCGGTTACGTGCCGAGGGTGAGGATGGTAAGGAAGGAGGCAGAGAGGGACATGAGGGAGAACGTATTGAGAGACTAAGAGCCGAGGAGGTAGAGGGAAATCCCAGCTTTGTCCCGCAGGGACTGTTCCGCAGCCAGCAGAGACACGGCTGGCCCATGATGCTCCGCATCCCTGAGCGGAAAAACCGCATGTCCTCCCGGCAGTGGGGGCCCATCTACCTAAGGCTGTTGCCTGGGGGGGTGCTGCAAATGTACTATGAGAAAGGTCTGGAGAAGCCCTTCAAGGAGCTCCAGCTGCACTCCCACTGCCAGCTGTCCCTCCCCAAGCTGGAGGGCTACCACGAGCCACGTAAGATCTACACGGTGAAGCTGGAACACGTGTGCTACACGGAGCGCCGACGCTACCACCCCAGGTCGGAAGTGACGCATGAGGTGGAGGCGGAGCAGCTGCTGAAGTTCGGCACCACCGAGCACGGGGACATGGAGGACCTGGTGGCGTCTGTGGAGGAGGAGCTGATGAAGTTGCCCGCGGTTGCCCAGACGCGTCGGCACTATGAGGAGCAGGAGATGTCGCTGAGGATCGTGGACCACCTCTGGGTGAGGCTGGACAAGGACGGGAACCTGCTGGAGCGGACGGCCGTCAGCCACATCTACTGCCTCGCCTTCCTGAATGGGGCTGGAGAATGTTTCATGGCGCTAAATGACCAACAGCTGCTTCACAGGAACCCTGAGTATGGCTCGGAGAAGGAGGATGAGGAGGAAGGCTCATGGATGGAGATCACAGACTGCTACTTCCATGCCTGTGTCAACAAAGCTGAGTTCCAGAAGTCCCGTCTGGTGAAGTTCTCACCACCAGATGCCTGCAGCGTGGAGCTGATGCGATATAAGACTGTGTCTATTGGTTCTGGAGAGCCGCCCTTCTCTGTCAAGGCCGTGGTCACTGTGCAAGGCGCCTACGTGGAGCTCCAGGCCTTTCTCACCATGACGCCCTCCTTCATCTCCTCATCCGGGAGCAACCTTGATTTGTCGCTGCCTTGTGAGAATGTTCTTCTCCGGGTCCCGGTGCCGGAAGATTGGGTGAAGGTGTCGCGCACGGTTGCCCTACTGAGGCAGAAGTACCTGAAGGCCCGAATGAACCGCAACGCTTGCCTGGGATCCATCAATGCCACAGACACCCAACCTGTCATGCAGGTGTCCGTGGGCACCGTCAAGTATGAGAACGTGTACCGTGCCATCGTATGGAGAATCGACAGGCTACCCGCAAAGAACACCGGTAAGTGCATCTCAGTAACCACAGCAAATACCTGTCCACTTTCTACCTGCATGTGAGATGCTCCTCAACCTCCACACCCAAAGTCGACTAATATTATAGCCCAGACTGGAAGGCTAGCACATGGTCCCAGGACCGAACCTTCCTTTTAAAACTCTCCCTTCTCCACTTTAACCATATTGAACTACTTTGCTAATGATTTTATTCACAGCTAATTTCAATCTCAACTTTTTTGTACCTGAATGTATTAATCAAGCAATTACCTCTCATAAGGGTCCTACAGGCTACATCTCTTAAAGGTACTATCAAGGTCCTCCTGGGATTTGGACCAGGAAGACTTAGGTTATGAACTTAATACTGAATCAGTACTTTCCCTGCTGCTTATTCACTTGTTCAGTTACAAAGTCCTAGAATTAATATCACATGCCCCCCCCCCCGGCAAGCAGAAAGTCAACTGTAGGGTTTGTTGTTGTAACTGAATTTGGGTTATTTAGGATGTAACTGTATGTTCTACACACCCCAGCGATGGACCAGCCACACTCCTTCTCCTGCAAGCTCGAGCTGGGTTCGGATCAGGAGATCCCAAAAGACTGGTACCCGTTCGTCACCGTGGAGTTCGAGCTGGCAGACACCGCGGTGTCCCACACGAGGGTGAAGTCGCTTGGCACGGAGAGTGACATCCAGCCCCAGAAGCACATAAGGACGAAGGCGTATTACCACTGTCAGGTAAAAGCGGGGTTTCATGGATGACATCTACATGCAGCTACACATTCAAAAACCATAACCGGGCAAATAAAATAGCAGAGCAATAGAACTGAAAGATCAGCTACACCCACTCTTGTTCTAAATTACATTATGCTGCACACCTGCATCGAGTGACACAGCACAGAGTTTTCCCAACTATACCTTGTCATCTGTAAACGAGTACACAACCGAACGCTCAGGCTCACAAGGACCCGCTGACAGCTACGCAACTGTGGGTTTCTAAATTCTCTTGTCTGCCTTTCAGGTGGAGATTGAAAAGAAGTGGATAGAGACAGAATCTCAGAGGCAATCTGACTGCACAACACAGTGATCTTCCTCAACGTCCCGAGAAATAAAAGAACACTTTCCCCTCCTTAAGAAATGCACCCTGGACACCTTGCTGAATATTCTTTGCACCAAACAAAGATGAAAAAAGAAGAATTTGTCAGAAGAGAATGTATTTGGAAGAGCCCATATGAATTTCTGAACTGATGTTCTTGTGTACTTTCAGTATACTGTGTGCTATTTAATTCGAGTCACATTTACATTCCAATATATCCATTTTTTTGTTGTTTTTATAACAGTTTAGTTAAACTACAGTGTGACAGGATATTTCTCTGAGTTGTGTGATCCGGTAAAACTGGGAATCAAGAGCACATGACATTCAAATAATCATACTGCACTTCTTCCTGCTTGCTGGGGGCAAAAACAGAGGTGCTGCCCTTTTGTGGGGCAGAGAAAATGTCCCCTTTTTAGCAAAATGATAAATATACTCACAGCAGCATTTTGTTTCTTCCCAGGAATACTGCACACAACCAGGCTTCCTCCAAAACTGCAATAAATTGCACTCTTATATTGTATTGGTACTAGTTAAGCTTAATGGGCCTCATTCACCAACCGTTCTTACGAACAAATTTGTTCTTAAACCCCACGTATGCACGTTTTTTTACACAGATTCTGACATTCCCCAGTGTTTTCTTATCTGAATTTGTTCTTAGCTAAAAACAGAATCTATGCACACTCAAGACCATTCGCATGCACATTTGAGTAATGATAGTTGGTTATAGCAGTTTTGTTCATTCTACAGTTCATAAAATGATAGTATTTTAATAATCTATAAAAGTAAAATATTAAAAATATTTTTTAAGTCATGCGGATCATGCCGATTATAAATAGGTCAGAATCTTCGTAAAAATGTGCGTACGTGGGGTTTAAGAACAAATTTGTTCGTAAGAATGGTTGGTGAATGAGGCCCAATGTCCTGATTGCAAATTTAGAGTATGTAGTGTAGTGGCTAGAGCACTGGATTTGGGCTATGAGGATGTGGATTTAAGTCTTTGGTGAGAATACTGCTGTTTCTTGAGTTCGTTTCAAAACTCAAGTGAAAACAAGATATATATAAATGATTCAGGAATGTATAAAGAGAGTATCTATCAGCTGCATCAGTAGATAGTGAAGCAGAAAGAACCAGAAATATGTAACAATTTAAAAGCAGTTGTAGGTGCAGTTCCCTCAAGTTAAAAAGTCAATCGTACGTGCTTGATGCCTTGGATTCGGTCATCTAACTTTTAGATGAGTGAACCTAACTTGACTTGTAGTAACTGCGATGGGGCTCTCGTCCTTCTTTCTACACAACGCATAGTTACAAAGCTCTTACAAGGGCACGACGAAGGCGCATGTTCTTTAACATCTGCTCTGCATTCACCGAGTCACGGGTGCATTAATAACTTTGGCATGCACGACAAATAACCAGCTCCGCCGTTAATGTGGGAGAGAGAAAGCCGTGGTACAACCCGCGAAAGGAGCACGACCTAAGCTGGGCTTTGTTTTGTTCTGTAGCCGCAATACTGCAATAAAACAAAATACCGATTTACTATGAAACGTATCAGAGTTACTGACATACAAAGCCGAGAAGACACAACATGTGGCTGCTTCATATGATTGAAACGATACAATGAATTAATGGATGACAATATTTCACCCTAGATCCAAAAATAACACCATCATACGTCGCAATGGCATTTAAATTATTCCGAAACGTCAGGTTAAAGGAACAATACAATAAACTAAGCCTCGTCATTTAGACATATACTCTGATTATCCTGAAAACAGACAAAGCTGCCGCTCGTCATATAAATTAAGCCCATTAAGTCACTTTGTGTCTTAGGCGTTTTACTCTGAGACGGGGCGAGAGTAGACAACATGTGAAATAACTGATTTCGTGAGAGATGTAAGGTTTTAAAGAAATAGTGACGGGTCGTAGTAATTATACAATGCTGTCAAACTCCAACACAGTTGTAAGTACCTACATAAAGCGGCTAAATCTGGTGGCATTTGTAACCCGCTTTACTAATAAACCCGGTGAAGTATGGTAGCCGATATTTATCAGTAACTGTTAGGTTATAAAACACAAATGAGTATTTCTTAGATCAAAAAACTAAACAGCTATTATTATCAATCTGTTCGGTTCCAGCTTGCCAATTAGCAAGTTTTCTAGCCAACTCATGTGTATTCACCGTAAAGAGGAGTTCCTAGGAAGCTTAGACACAGTCCGTAAAACATTCTAAAAGCTGTCAGTTTATTGAATTATTTTGGTTATTAATTATGTTGAGCTTATGGTCTGATGAATTTCACTTTTGCACGGTAATATCAATGTACCAGTGAGTCACAATTTATCAGCTTACATTTGTGATAAGTGCATCGGTGCGTACATCTTTGTGTAATAAGAGCGCCTAAGTAACGCGCATGGAAACGTGTTTGGACAGCGTGATTGTATAGTGTTATGAACCACAATAAAACACGGCGTTGTTCCCCCTCCCCGTCTTTTTGCAACGCGCCCTCTTCCAGTCCAAACTATACATGTCAGTCATTGACGATGTGATAGAGAGCGTCAGGGAGCTGTTTCAGGACGAAGGGATCGAGGATCGGGTGCTTGATGACCTCAGGCAGGTGAGACCCCTCGTGCCATTTCTCGAGGAGAAGATTAAACGGACGCAATACGCCAAGCTTAAGGGTATCTCACTGTTATATCTAGTTCAGCGTTTCCCATTCTGGTGCTCAGGGACCCACAGGCTGTCCATGTTTTTGCTCCCTCCGAGTTCCCTGGCAGATGGTACACATTTTTGCTCCCTACCGGGAGGGAGCAAGAACATGAACTGCTGTGGGTTCCCGTGGACCAGATTGGGTAACAGTGGCCTAGCTGAATTCAATTACAGGGTCATTCAATATGTATGCAATGACAGAGTTAGAAATGAAGGGAGGGAGGCCGGATTATGCTCTGTCAATCACCCTCTGAGAGCCCAGGCAGCAACCAATGAGATGTGGCTTAAGTTGGTGGCTGATTGACAGCGTATGATGATGTATTCTTATTTGTGCCACCCGTTCTTATACAGTTTAGTATAATAAAACTTGTCAGATGTCTGGAAAAACAGATGGAGCTGAGAGACCAGCAGATCGGCTATTCCGCGCTGTGATTTTTCTTTTGTGTAGCTCTGGGAGTCTAAGGTCATGCAGTCAAAAGCAGTGGAAGGTTTTATGAAAGGTCCCATCAACCCAAACAACTTTGTGCTACAGCTTCCTGCAAATTATGCTCAGACCCTCCATAAACCCACAGGTCAGCCACGTGTCTAAAATCCATCTCCAGATAATTTACTGCATACCTGTATTAATTGTAGTCTCAACATGTCCTTCATAAGACTTGTCTATTACAAGAAATTCCCAGCATAATCTTAGCCTTGGTATTCGGTAGATTTGGTTAATTATTGTAAATTCCTGCAAAGACACAGTTGATGTCCTGTCTGTGTTCTCTAGCCTCAATCGTCATTCCTGCTGGGCAGACTCTTCAGAATTTCACCACCAAAGCAGTAAGTAATTCTCAGGACTAGTTAAACGAGTCAAAGCCAGGCTAGGAAAGCGGAAGGTGAAGTATGGTTTTTGGGTTTTTGGACTTGCCCGTTGCAGCATGTGACACATTACCAGCTTGCGCCTCCTTGGAGACTAAGCAGATACCTCTGGCACCGAAGGCTGTAACTTATTTGAAATTTGAGTTGTTAGCCTTATTGCCAGGGAGCGTCTCAGAACATGCACTTTGCTTCCAGGTCACGCTGTGTCAAAAATGGAGAAGGATGGAATGTAAACGGCCTCAGAGCTTTTTATACGGCTTTATTGCCGCTATTTTCCTATTCCGACTCGTTGATGATTACACTGTAAGCAAATGTACATGCAGTGTAGTTGTGCTTAAATATATGAAAAATTTCCAGAACATTTTCCAGAACATTCCAGTTAGTTGTATTAGACGGCTTATCGTTCATATATATGTGTGTGATATATAGCAAAGATGCCTGAGATAATGAAAAATAATAAAATCCCTTTTTGTTATATGTAGTATGGTTCTAACACTTATTTGGGTGTGTGTTTATTTTTAGGCCATGTAAATGTCGTCTATTATTATTTTATTACAAAATGCATATGTCTGATGCAAAGCGAGGAGGCGGAGAATCATCACTCACTTAGTGTCTGAAAGTCTGCCAGGCTCTGTTTTGATGGGGGACACGCCAGGTCATAGTGACACTTGTTCATTGCCTGAGGCAGAGAGCAATTTTAACATGGATGGGAACAAAGAAAATAATTTTAAGAATGGTGCCAAGGGTTTGGCTTCCCAAAATCGTTAGTTTAATTTTTCAGGGTAATACTTATAACTTTGAAGGGGTGATAAATAACAAACTGTCGACTGTATTCCTTTTGTTCTATATGACATAAACACTAGATTTTAATTTTCTTTTTTCAAATGCTGCTTGGTCATAATGTTCTCCGTCCTCTTAGTCCTCCTCTCTCATTACCTTACAAGCGTAAGTCCACTCTTTACCAGTAATATGCTGTTATTGTTAAAATATAACTTGAGGTACCATGTCATCATGACTCTAGTTACAGGGGTGAGTTTTTTTTTTCTGGTTATGTTTGAAATAATCAAATCCTTGTCTATTTTCCCATCTGTTCAGTACAGCGTGACCTAACTGCGCTAGCACAGAATAGGCCAGCAGGAGGCGGTAAACTGTGTGTCTAAAGTACCCATTCTTCTCACTCTGTCAGAACGGTTCTGGTGCACTCGCAACATTTTCTCTCCCTCCTGGAGTGAGCTACCCCGTCCAGATCCCAGCAGGAGTCACTCTGCAGACCTCGTCAGGTAAGGGGACGTGCGGAGAGATGCAGACGGACACCTCGCCCCGAGACGAGTGGCGGGTTGGTGCCCGTCGCTTTCCCATCACGATTATTACCTTGAGAGCAGGCAGTGTGCATCAAGCTCATTATTTCACACCCTCTCTCTGGATGCTACTTTGGGGTGAAAGTCTGGCCACTCAATTTGTCTCAAATTGCCAGTAATCGTCAGACCCTTGTGATTATGCTTTTTTTCCCTCCCTCCCCCCCCGGAGCACCACACTTCAGCACCAGTGGATGGTAATTAAAATACTTCTGAAACAATCAGCAACTAAATAGAATCTGCTCAAAACTGCATTTAAAACATTTTCTTCCTTCTGTTTTTACACTCTCTTGCAATCAGCTTAATCCTACTCTGTGATTATTTTAGACCAGATCATACTAGAATCTCGCCATTGCAGTCTGTTATTTGCTATGATTGCACTGTGCTCTAAATCCGACAAGCTTTACTATAAAGATCTACAGCTTGCCCTGGCTAAGTGATCTGTAAAAAAAAAAAAACATAATAATTTTAAATCTTCCAATACATTGCATGGTTTCGGAGATTCTTGTGTAATTGATTATGAGCTCTTTAGAGAACGAGAGATACCACTGATCTCCGAGTGAGATTTAGGCATCTGCATGTAGGAAAGACTGAAAATCAATGTACCGTCAAGATTTCACATGATTTGTTATAGAATTAAACCCCCAGTGTTTTATATTCAGGAAAAAATACTTGGCTTCTTGTTTTTGATTAACAGGCCTTGCTAGCTGGGAGGCTCTAGTTTTCCTGTGATTGTGTAATGGATTAGCATTGGTTGATTTGGCTTTTGATAATGATGATGAAAATCTGGCTTCAAACCCCACAGTAGGGGGCGCTGTTGTGCATTGTAAATCACTCACCGATTTAACATTTGGGAGAAATATTTGGAAAAACCTGTTAGAGAAGAGTTTATGTTGCATGAAACGTGACTGACGTGTCTGACGCCAGGCCACCTGTACAAGGTCAACGTTCCGGTGATGGTGACTCAGGCCCCAGCCAGCAACCGTATCCTCCCACAGCCCATCCAACACGTCTTGGAGCAGAGAGAGCCTGTGGCTCCCCAGGGTGCCATGGCAAATGTCGCCCCCACCGCTGTCCTGCAGACCATCCCTCCGCCGGCAGCTGACACTTATGCCCCTGCAGCCCCCAGCACGACCCTCCTCCACCCGTCCGAGCCGCAGCCCGTCCCTCACCAACAGCACCTCTTCCTTGGCCAGGGTGGTGTGGTGCAGCCTCCGGGTGCCCTCCAGCCCCAGCTGACTCTGCCTGCTGTGCCCCAGCCCCCACCGTTGCCTACCCCTGCCCCAGTCACTCCAGACAGCCCTGGGGACGATGAGTTCACGCTGGATGGAATCGAGTTCAGCCCCCAGCCTCTCGACATGAGCCTGCCGTCACCCTTGGCTGCCCAGTTGTCCTCGGGGCAGGCATGCGAGGGGCAGCTGGGAGCTAGACAGGATGAAGTAGGCCAAGATGGGGGGGGCTCCTTGCTTGTAAATGCTGGGGAGGCAAAAGCTCAGCTTGTGGAGCCTGCCAAGGTAACTCCACCCCCCCCCCACACACATAATCTCCATCAGCTACCCTGAATGTGACATTGCTAGCTAAGTTAGATTAACACCTGTACTGGTACCAGTATGATTTTCTGGTGAGTGATGTAGACAGTTTGTCCTAGTTAAGATCGGCTGTTGCCCTGCCTTTTCATCTGAGAAGGGTCTCACCTTCCACTGTCCTTGTGAAGGTTGTTGAAGCACATTTATAATGTATGCATTCATAAGTACCGATTCTGAAGTCCCCCTATGTGGCTCCATAAACCTTTTGTACTTGTCTGTCTGAGGCATGTACAGAATAGAATATTAACTTTAAGAGGATATTTTTCCATTTTCCCCTATTAGCTGGAGATGGACTTAATGAGGGACTTCAACTACAACGACCTGGAGGCCCTGCAGCAACTGGACGGGGCTTGTGACAGCACCTCCTCGGAGGAGGTGGAGGCTGAGGAGGACGAGGAGGTGGTGGAGGGGGGGGCAGGGGCCGACGAAGACGAGTTTCTGGGCATGATCAACGCAGAGGCTCTCAAGGCCCTGCAAGAGGCCGAGGGCAGCAGCGAGGACGACGGCTCCAGCAGCGACAGCGATGCCTTGGACGATGCTGTGGAGGAAGTGGAGGAGGTGAGCGCTTGGGGGACGTGGGCGTGAAGGATCTCCATGACTCCATACCCCCCCCAGATGATCAGTGATTTCCCACAGCCCCACTTCTGTATCCCAGCAGTTAGAAGCAGGTCATATCCTTCATTTTCAGCCTTTGTCCTGTGCAAGTCATCCATAAAATGTATGTGACAGTATTTAGGAATGCCGTGATGAGACATTCTGTGGCTGTACCGGCTTGGAACAGCAGGGCGGCGAGCCTGTGACTCATGATGGCTAGTCTGCCGTGATGCTGCTGAAGATGGGGCTGCTGTATCGTTTTTAAAGTACCCAAAGTCCTCTCTCCCGCTCTCACGCAGACGTTTTGTGTCCGTTGTCCTAACGATGTTAAACCTGTATACCAGCACAAACGCACTACCGTGACTTTATGAAACATTCTAGCAAGCCGTTTGAAGTTTGAAGGCCATCTTGAGTGCCTTTGAAGTGCTTTGATGGTCTCGCGAAGCTGGGCGTTATCAGGCAGGGCTCTCAGAGGCGTGGTCCTCTTCCTTTGAGGGTTAACTGAAAATTTCACTTCGCAAATAGAATATTGGTGGTTGGTTCACTATCTTTCCTGTGGGTCACTGCCAGTTTATTTACAGAAGATTAACTCCTACTTCTGTCAGAATGCTGTCCTTACTTGGATAGTGACCTCTCTTCAGTGTCTCTTGAAAGGAGTTTTTAAAAATTCATTTTAATTCTATGCTTTTTAAGACCCAAGTTTCTATTCCATGAGGAATGTGTTTTGACTGTTAACCTTTTTAATAATCTTTAAAGTTTATTGGTGAGCCTTGATGGTGTGTTGTGTTGAGTTGACTTCCCTGTTTCCTGGATTTCTTCCTGTACAGCGGGGTTTGTGTCCTCGTTGGGGGAGACATGTTTGTTATTCTTGCAATGCTGTCACTCACGCAGGACCCCCTTAACTCGGGCGACGACGTGAGCGAGCAGGATGTTCCGGATCTCTTTGACACTGACAATGTTGTTGTGTGTCAGTATGACAAGGTAGGGGGCGCCGTTTGTGAGTGTGATGTTTTGCATTGTAAGATTCAGATGGTCCTCTGCTGGCACGCCTGGTGCAAATATGCAAGGGTGTGACGAGCCGTGAATTACTTTGGATCTCATGCTCTTGTTAGGGTATGTTTGCAGACTATCTGGCCATCTCTATGGAAGGGTTTCAGAAGCATCACTTTATATCATTTACACTCTTGTGCAAATTAATTGAAGCAAGTTGTCACGTCTATATGCACACAGAATGACTGCAGTTAAGATGGACATCACAGTCGCATTAATTCATACTTATCGCCTTGGCTCCGGAAGATCAGGTGAATGTGTGTAAATAACCCAGGATGGGGCACTAGGCCATTGCAGGGCTCACACACCATTCATGCCAACCTCAGCATGTTTTTGGACTCTGGAGGGAAACCAGGGAACCTAGGGGAAACCCCACGATGACACAGGGAGGCATCTGAACCCCAAGGCATTCACTTGAAATGTACATGGATGGCTGAAGTACAGTCATACCACCCAAGCAGGCCTGCCAGTCTGTGGCCTCCTCTGTCCATCCACTCGGTCATACCACCCAGCTCTAACCCCACCCGAGCAGGCCTGCCAGTCTGTGGCCTCCTCTGTCCATCCACTCAGCGTACTCTCTGCCCTGTTGGCTGTGCAAACCAGCAGGGCCCAGGCCACTGCATGCATGTCGTGTGATGGCTTGTTTTAATTAATTTGCACAAGGGTATTTTTAGTTGATTTAGTAAATAGCCACGAGTGATGGTCAGCTTCCATTCTCCGTTACACTTCAAATTGTGAAAGATGTATATTACCCCAGAGATTTGGAAGCTAATTCTTATGTGTGTAGATGGTTTTCTTTATGGTCACCGGAGGAGCAGACGTACATGCACCGATGAAATTACCTGGAAGACGCTTGTGAGCATGTGCAGCCCAGGCTCTGCGTGTGAAGGTCTCCATGGAAACCTCATGAAAACCTCACATGACTCTCTTTCAGATCCATCGCAGCAAGAACAGGTGGAAGTTCTACCTGAAGGACGGGGTGATGTGTTTTGGGGGAAAAGACTACGTTTTCTCCAAAGCGGTAGGAGAGGCTGAGTGGTGAAGACGGAGAGAAAAAATGACGGCTGAGAGAGAGGCAATGCCTCAGATACCATGTGAAAATATTTAATGGTTAGAGAGTGAAATGTGTAGGAATTATACCATTAAAGGTGGTAAACTAAGAAAAGGACCATCAGCTTTTGTATAATTTAGGTTTTGCGGTGAAATTTCTGTTCTCTGTAAAGTTTGAAAATGTAGGTAAATTCTTTGGCATTAGGCTGCCAGATTTCTGTTTGTGATCATTTTGAGCTCTTGCACAAAATGTGTGCGGTGATGGCTGACAGGGTGGCTTAGATCTGAAACTGCATTGTATAGGATTGTTTCAGGGTTGGCTGTCAGCATTTTCAAGTGCCTGTTTCAATGGTTTTTGTGCAAAAAATAACATTGACAAACGCAGCTTGCTTCCTACTGTTTTGTTCTAAATTAAGCTCTGAAATGTTTGAAAATGGGGATCTTTTTCCTGATGCCTGACTGAAAGCTTTTGCCTGGTAAATATTGCAGCTTCATCATCTCCATTGTATCTTTGGAAATGACTGTTCACGTATGTACATGTGCTCCTATACCATGTTTCTGTGTCTCTTGTGACTGTGAGATGCTGCTTGGACAGACAGGATCCATTCCCTTTACCTGTTAATGGTACACTGTGGGAGGCTAATTCTGCTGTTAGCACCTGGGGGGGGGGGGGATGGGGTTTGAGTCGAATGCCAGAAATCCAATCCAAGTCAACGATATGGAGAGTGCACTCAGCCTGTCAGGATGGGGGGGGTGTCTCCCAGAGTGCATGTCTGCCCTACATGGAGTGCCAATTGACGCTCCGTGACGCCAGCGTGAATCTACGCGCCTGACTCTCCAGTTTCAATTCTCACCGTCTTTGGGGGCTGGGGCTCAGTGGCACGGTGCTGGGTCAAGGGTTCCCTGTGTTCTCTGGTAATTGCCAAAAGGCGGCCGCCCGCCGCGAAAGCGTTGGCCACCCTCCCCTCCTCCACTGGGGTGTCCACCACACGTGTTCACCGAGACATCCCAATCGGGCCATCACCGAAGGAACACTGAGCTGCAAACTCATTATGTGAAGGGAACACAATTCTGGCTGTCTGCCATCTTGGAACAATCAGGATCCTGACATGAACAGAATAGTGAGGGGAAGGAAGAAGGAAGGAAAGGAAAAAGAGAGAATGGTAAAAGTAGTGAAACTACACTACATGGGAAGGCTGAACTTGCATCAATAATACTTTGCGTGTGAGGATTGTGGTATTTTTCTGCTTTTTATTATAAAAATATTGGACAGAATGTACATTAAGGAAGTGAGCACCCTGGAAATGCCAGTCTCAGTCTATATCCTTCTGTCACTTGGGGCCTCGCTTGAGGAACCAGCCATGCATCTTGATGTGATCGACGTAGCATGGCACCGAGCCAGGTTTCTGTGGGGCTGCTGCCTTGGGGCCCCTGTGAGGACAGTGGCTCTGAGTCCTGGAGCCATCGGTCCAGGTGTGACAGCGGCCCCAGCGAGCAGCCAGCAGCCGGACGTCCCGTCGGAAGGCCCTGGTGAAAATGGTGTAGAGGAAGGGGTTGCAGAGTGAGTTGAGGGGGTAGAAGAGTACAAGGAGGACTTTGGCGTGCGACACAGTGATGAGCGGAGTGCGTAGGGCGGCGGAGATGGCGAAGAAGGAGATGGGCGCCATGCAGAGGAAGTCGGTGAAGACCAGCACGGCCATGCGCTTGGCGATCTTGGCGTCGGCGTGGCAGGCGGCGCGCCGTGGCCGCCGGACCATCAGGTAGATGCGACTGTAGCAGGTGCAGACCACCAGGAAGGCAGCCACATTGAGGAGCAGCACCGTAACCACGTAGCCCTGGGCGGCCGTCGTCTCGATGTCCATGGGCAGGCAGATGCTGACCTTGGTGTAGCTGCTGACGCCGAGCAGCGGGAGCAGCGCGGCCAGCAGAGAGAAGGCCCAGCCGCCCGCCATTGTGGCAACCACCTGCCGTAGCCTCAGCCTCCGCTCCAGCTGCATGGCGTAGTTGATGGTGTGCCAACGCTCTAAGGTGATCGTGGTCAGCGTGTAGATGGACAGCTCGCTGGCGAATACTGTGAGAAAGCCGGCCACACCGCAGCCTGGCCCCGTCTGCCACTGGGTGGCGTGATTGTAGTATTCACGCTGGGATTGGTGGTCAGCCGTGGCGATGAGCAGAAGGTAGATGCCCATGCAGAGGTCTGCGAAGGCCAGGTTGCACATGAGGAAGCGGGAGACGGTGAGCTTGCGGTGGCTGGCCAGTAGGACCCCCAGCACTGTCAGGTTCCCCGCAATCGCCAGCACGGTGATGGCCCACGTGGCCGTACGCAGAAAGGCAAAGCCTAGAAGATCCTCACAGGGGTTGAAGGCGTCTGGCTCTGGGGTACACTTCATGGTGGTACCAATGCCTAGCACCAGGTCTGAATACTGAAACTCCACATCATTGGGGTCAGCGTCAAGATTGCTGTCGTCCCCCATGAACACCGGAATGCTGTCAGAGGGGTAGCTACAGAAGTTTGAAAGAAAATTGCACAATAGTTCGGATAAAGTCCTCTTGCTAATACAGCCGTGGCCAAAAGTTTAGTGAATGACACAAATAGTAATTTTCACAAAGTCTGCTGCCTCAGTTTTTATGATGGCAATTTGCATATACTCCTGAATGTTAGGAAGAGTGATCAGATGAATTGCAATTAATTGCAGAGTCCCTCTTTGCCATGAATATGAACTTAATCCCAGAAAACCCATTTCCGCTGCATTTCAGCCCTGCCACAAAAGGACCTGCTGACATTTCAGTGAGTCTCTCTTTAACACAGGGGAGAGTGTTGACGAGGATAAGGCTAGAGATCACTTTGTTATGCTGACTGAGTTAGAATAGCAGGCTGAATGCATTAAAAGGAGGATGGTGCTTGAAAACGTTTTTCCATTTTTAACTATGGGTACCCGTAAGGAAACGTGCAGTCATCATTATTTTGCACAAAAAGAGCTTCACAGGCAAGGATATTGCTGCTAGTAATATTGCACCTAAATCAACCACTTATCATCATCAAGAACCTCAAGGAGAGAGGTTCAGTTGTTGTGAAGAAGGCTTCAGTGGTCCCAAGAAAGTCCAGCAAGTGCCAGGACCGTCTCGTAAAGGTGATTCAGCTGTGGGATCAGGGCAGCACTAGTGCAGAGCTTGCTCAGGAATGCCAGCAAGCAGGTGTGAGTGCATCTGCACGCACAGTGAGGTGAAGACTTTTGGTGGATGCCCTGGTGTAAAGAAGAGCAGCAAAGAAGCCACTACTCTCCAAGAAACTCATCAGGGACAAACTGATATTCTGCAAAAGGTACAGGGATTGAGAACTGGGGTAAAGTCATTTTCTCTTATGAATCCCCTTTCCAATTGTTTGGGGCAGTACCGGTCCTAGCCGGTGTGGTGCCCTAGGCAAGTGTCACCGCCAGCGCCCCCCGCTTGAGGCAAAGTGAAATTTGCTAGCAGTTCGGCGCCTCTTCAGAAGTTGGCCTGAAGTTGATTGACAGCATGTCAGGGTGAACTGTAGGGGTCAAATAGTGGCTCTTTGCATAAACGTAATGTAATTGTCAATAAAAGCCTTTGACACTTATGAAATGCTTGTAATTATACTTCAGTATACCATAGAAACATCTGACGAAAAGATCTACAAACACTAAAGCAGCAAACTGTGAAAACCAATTCTTGTGTCATTCTGAAAACTTTTGGCCATGACTATACACTCAGGCAAGCAATTGCAAAAATGAATGCTTATAAATAATGTTGCTAAGTATGTTGTTAAAGCATTGGGTACAGTTTGGAGGCATCCTTGAATACAGGTTCTTGCCTGAACTGGCAGAGTTTTATAACGAAAAGCTAACTGCCGTGACGTGTGTCGGGCAGGGTGAAGGCTGGGCGACCCCGGCAGAGTGCTGCGCAGTGCTGTGCTGCCCGGGGAAGCCTTCTGAGCTCCTCTGAGGTCTCCCTTGCAGGTTTCTCCTAAAGCTTGAAAACATGACTCTGTGAGGAAGATAAAATCTTACATGACTCCCTGCAGGCTGTCGCTGCTGAACGGGATGGCCAGCTTCCCAAACTCCCGCAGGAAAGCGTTGTCTCTACAAAAAAGGGGTTGAGAGGTATTGGAGAGCGGAGAGGAATCATGTGAGCGGCAGCCAGGACTCCTCAGACACCTGTGGTACCTGTGATGTCGTTTCCAGGTGTGGAAGGCACAGCAATGGCTGGGGTATGTGAGCTGGGCCTCCTGCAGATTGGCCAGGCTCTCCAGGGGTGGTAGGGTCTTCAAGGCGGGGGTAGAGCGGGCAGCCAGCACCCTCACCTCCAGCAACCCATGGGCCGGGAGCATGCGGAGAGGCGTGGAGGACACATCCCTGAGGGGCAAGGATGCGATGGGACCATTGACGTGGTTTACTAATCCCTCTCTTGTTGCTTGCTTTTATTTCATGAAAGGGATGTTTTAATCCTCCCATAAACCATAAACGTCAAGGCAGTTTAACATCAATCATGCTGCATCTTGCCTAATGTATCGTTCTGGAAAGTCACTGTCACTTCTAAATACAGGAAACTCCATGCTTGTATTGATTTTGGACAAGTAGATTCATCCATTCAAAGTCTCTTCCTGTGCTTTATTGGGTGTATTTAACATCTAAAACATTGAATAGGGATATAGTCCGGAAAGGATGTTTTTAATTAGAGGTTATGAAACTGAAAAAGTCTTTGATCCACTTCATTAACTTGTAATGGATCGACCAGAGGGTGTAATTAGATACCTTTGGGGCGGGGGGTTAATCCTTATTAAAACAAATCAGATTATATTCGGTCTCTACAGTGTGTACATATGATACTGACCACTCTGGCTTTTTTCAGCAAAAAAGACTACTTTGATGTTTCAAAAGCTTTCTTTTTGTGCATCAAAACTCCAATGGCGGGAGAGAGAGAGCCAACGACCCGCTTGTGACAGATGTGGCACAAGATGAGTCTTGGTGGTTATTAATTAAAGATTAGGGTGTGATGTGACATCACAATATTTTGTAAGAGATCTATCAACTAATTACAACATATAAGGAAATTTGACTGTGTAGCTTGAATTTTGGTTTTTCATTAACTCCTGGGGCCTGTATCAGATTAAAGGTAGTCTGGGCTATATGTAAGTGAACGAATATAAAGTCCATTTAAACTGGGGTTCCTTAAATCCTACAAGTTATCTAGATAACCAACAAATCTTGCTTCATGATACCGGCCCCTGGAGATTTAATTTACAGAAAAGATTAGAAAAGGCAATAATTTATGAATGCTTTTAATATACAGGCTTGCAATACTAAAAATCTTGCAAAGTCGACTAGATCTGCACACCACCACCCAAAGAATTCACACGTACATCACGGGATATTTCATTAAAAAATATGATAAAGAGGGGCAGAGTGAACTCCTGCTGTCTGTTATTGGAGATCAGGCATGTTTTCACTCTACCCAATTATTTTTAATGATTGTTGAAAGAAAATTCTGTTATGTGCTTATTTTTAATATAGAGAGTTAATAAGCTGAACGGGACCTGTTATCCAGGGTTGAGATATATAAAACAATTATACAATTCATACTTTCGAATCGATCTGTAAACTAATAATAAAATATCAACTACAGTCTTCTCCAAACGGCCAGTGTTGTCCAGGTTTCGGAAAAGTCAGGACGCTGACTCTGTAATATCTTAGAATACTCTAGTTTAACCCGGTTAATAGACTTTTACCTTGGAAATCACCTCTGCTTACTTCTCTATTTGGCTTCCAAAACAGGAACTTTACTACAGGGTCATATAAGTCTCCCAAATACACACAATAATAGGCTGTATCTCATTAACAGCTTTCTTCTGTCCCATTTTAGTGCTATTTACTCCAGTTGTAAGCCTGACTTACCTGCCCGAAGCTTCTAAATCACCAGCTAACGGAGTGCAGCTGTTTTTTCGCTCCTGCAGCGGATCGCAGCTCACAAAGCTGGCGACCCACCTCCCTGCTTCCCATCTGATTCTACAGATCGACCCATAAGTAGGTTGAGATACTGTAACCCCCCCCCCCCACCACCACGCTGTCCACTGATTCCTATTAAAGGCTGACACTTTCCTGCCATCATTAAGTACATTATTAAATTACCATTAGCTAATCGATTATTTGTATAATGCAGAGACTACACGACCTTTACAACTATAAAATTAATTATGCCATTCAACAGCCTAGTAATTAAAACACTTGATCAAAGTTACAAGGATGTTTTTTTAACATAGTACAGTCTAATTTTACGCTGTGGTGACTTAATTTGCAGTTCTGCCAACATCAACAATACATCCACAACCACGTATCTGAGATATCTGACTGCACAACAGATTTCTGTGACTGACTTGGCAAGTGGAATTTTTTTGTAGTAGCGTACTGTAGCATGTTCTTAATGTACATCTTCATGTATAATAAAAGGAAATCATAGCATTTTTCATAAAAGAGGTATATGGAAAGAATTAGGCCTATATCAAACAAATAGGACTAAAAGTCAGGGATTAGGATTATCTATTCATAACACTGTTCTGTTCCTTTTGTAGAGTTTATTTACAGATGGTAGTTTCCTTGTTTTCTGAGCAAAATACATCCTTTATATACAACAGCATAGATGTTGACAACATGGTAGATATTGATCTGAGTATAACTGTGGTATTAAGTAAAACTGGTTATCTACGGAATAGGCATGGTTTGTAGGTAATGAGTGAGTTTTCCATAATATTTAATTATTTTTTTTTTAAATAACAGAAATTTGCTGACAAAAGGTCTGCTCTCTCCAGAGGTGTAATATCCAATTGGTATTTGAGCTATACTGGATAAAATATTTCTTAAGTATAAACTAGCTTTTTTCTTGGGTAATATTAAAGTCAATCTGTTCATTCAATACCAAACATCCCACCTTAGGTATATTGATTTGAAGGAGCTGGGTGGTGGGGATCGACCAGAGGGAGTGGTGACTGTAAAAGTTGTGGGCGGGGGGTTGGGGGTGGCGGCGGTAAAACTTGGACCCGGGGTAGAGATTGCACATCATTGCTACTGTCAATTTACAGGAGACATCACACAGAGGTGGGATAGCCCACCTACAGAGGTGGGATAGCCTGCCTACAGAGTTGGGATAGCCCACCTACAGTACAAAGGTGGGATAGCCCACCTACAGAGGTGGGATAGCCTGCCTACAGAGGTGGGATAGCCCGCCTACAGAGGTGGGATAGCCCGCCTACAGAGGTGGGATAGCCCGCCTACAATACATTTTCTGAATTGAACAAAATGAATACAACATGTGTATCCATCTTTATTTGTGCCAAACAATGGTGTACAGCCCCATAAAGCATTTACTTCCGGAAACCACCATTCATCAACAAGGGTGAAAAGCTTACTTTACTTTTCTCCCTACATTTTCAGTAACTGCTTATCTGGTCACGTGACATGGAGCTTATCCCAGTAAGGTTATTAGAGTGGGGTGGTTACAGGTAAGGTGGCAGCAGATTGCAGCGCCCCCTATGGGCTACATGAATATTATGTACCTTGAATCTTCTCACTTCTTGAAGAGGTTTTTCTGCCAAATTATAATTCAACTGATATTGGTAAACAAAAGTGGGTATTTCAGATGATGATTTGCTGTCTATTAAATAGCATTCAGTTCAATTCTACTTTCAAAAAAGCGTCTGCATTACTCTACAGATTTTATGTACTAATTCTCTCAGTGGAAATATTCATTTTACAGTTCTTTGCATTGCATTGAATGTTGAAAAGCTGGGAACCAGGCCGCAGATCTGGCATATGTTGTGGGGAATGGAATAATGGAGGCGATTTGTAATGGGCTCCTGCCCTAACCCCACTTACAGCATGCTCGGGCCAACTGCTCCCTCCAGGGCGGCGGTGTGTATGTTCCTGAGATGGCTGTTGCCCTTTAGAACTCTAACACAGAAACCAACCAGGAGACACAACATAAATACAGACAAGCTCAGCATTCAATGAAGGCTGCCTTGATTAACTCTGGCTAAGAAATATTGCTCGTGTTACAAAAATGTCACAGAATATTGATAAAAAAAACGCTACCTGTAAGCCTAACTTGATCTTAGCTGAACAACATCTTAGTCCAGTGTATCTCAACCCGGTCCTTAGGGAGATGGGAGGGTCCAAAAACACGGGCCTCCCCTGCGGGTCCGCGAGGACCAGGTTAAGAATCACTGCTCTAGTCTTTCTGACATTTAGAGGGGTAGTTGGGGCAGAATTCTTGAACGATTCTCCTGTGAAGGTTTGACCCATTTCCTCAGCCAAATTGAAGTGCCTGTTTTTGTTTCTGCTCAGTGCAGTGGGCTTTACTCAGACCAGACACGAGCATGATGCAGACTAACAATGGAGTTTGTCTGCTCGGACTTTCAGATCAGAGATGCACTGGCAGTAAAGTACATATGATAAACAACTAATCCCTCCAATCACTTGTTTTGTCTCGGAGGCGTTTATTTGCTGGTACACTGGGTCTTTTTGATTACACAACCTGCTGCCCCCAATAACGTGCCTTTGCCAATAACAATGGTTGCCTTGGATGCAACAGTAATGGTGGAAAGGTGACATAAGAGGAGTCTGAGCAGTGCCTGAACGGCCACTTTCCAGCCCTAAGCAGATGTGATGAAAATCTGTCAGGGTACTTACAGTTTATCCAGCTTGGTTCCATTGAAGGCGTGATTCTGTATGTCCTTAAACCCATTTCGGAAAAGGTTCCTGGAGTTCGAAAAACAGAATAGGGGAAAGGAGGAGAGCGGTTAATGAGCTACCTCGAGCACCGGATTTCCATTCGTATAATCTTGCATCTCCATTAGCTTGTTTGCCGTGACTTTCTGCGGGGTTAGCAAATGCATTTATTAATTGTAAACATTGTGCTTGTCTCGGAAGGCTTTGGAAGAGCAGGTGGGCGTGTGTTACTCTCCTGCCCCTCACTCACATGTGCGTGTACTCATCTGTCATGCCCAGGAAGGCGTTGGAAGGAACCGTGTCGATCTCCATGTTATCTGCCAGCTCCCTGCAGACACAAGATTGCAACAAGATTATTTATGGAGCCCCATTGTTTCGGCCCGTTTAACAAATGGTGTTTTCGGGTTTCAAACTCCATTTGAATTGAGTGGATATTGGTTTTCTATAATAGGCTTATTTTTGGGAGAAGGAACAATGTTTACTTAGGATTCTGCTAATGCAGGCCCACGGGAGCTTCTGAGACGGTCAGCTTATGACCCGTGAGTCACAGCATCTTGCGTAGATGAGAAGTTGGCCGGAAATTTCTGTGGCAGAGAGCTAATATGCTGTATGTCACTTTACGTCAGGGTCTGAGGAAGGAGGCCTTGAGATGTGGGAGCCAATCACAGTTCACTTCCAGTCAATGAGGGCCAATGAAGTAACCAATTGAAACTGGGCCAAATGGCTGACAGCGCAGTAAAATCCCACTTGCTCTCCTAATGTGAGTGTGGACATATTTTTCCTTTCCACCTAAGATCTTAAGCTATCAGCTGGACACATGATTTGAATGAACTCATCTGGCCAGTAGTGAGGCTGGTACCACTTTACAATAAGGCTCCCTTTTGCCACTTATAAATGGTAGTAATTCATTAATAAGAAGAAAGATGTGTTATAACTTGTTTATAATTGTCTAGTAATGATTTACAAAGTGATACAACTTAATTAATAACCTGCTTATAAACCATTTATAATCCCTTTATAAGGGTAGTCTTATTGTAAAGTGGCACCGTCAGGTTGTCAGGAGTGTATACGTGCTGTTTTTTCCAAGAAAAAAATTCAGAAAAATGATGTTGCTAAAAACATATACAACTGAAACTTCCAGAGACTTCAAGACGTAGACATCAACTATTAAGTATCAATCGCTAACTGCAGCGTATTCCTGTTGGTTTAGGAGAGATAGAGAGGCTGTCTATACTCCAGCTATGGCTGTAAAATCCCTGGCTCTGCATAAAATAACTTGGTATTTTAAGCTATAGAGGGGCTGAGTCAGCTTTCTGTGAACAGTGAGGCTGTATTTTAAGCTGGAAATTGCGTTCGAGAAATAAAGGACCCAACCAGTCTGCTGCAACGTTTTCATACATGAGGTACAGCAACCCAGTGATCCTGGGAAGGAAAGGCTTGCATTGGACTTTTGTAAGAAACTTCCCTCAGCATCTGTTATTATGTCAGTGGGCTGGTCAGTTACAGGTATCGCCTTTGGGTTCTTTCTAATGAACATGCGAGGTGTTCGGATAATTAACGATGTTAACGAAGCTGATAGATGGTCATGCCTGAAGCAGTGACATGGCCCTCCCCAGAGCGCTGACTCACCCACGTTGTTATTCACACACAGGACATTCAGCAAGGCATTCTCTCACATTTCTCATGAGACACACAGATATTTGAATGAATTGTGCATTAATCGTGCACCGTGTTTAACAGAAGGCTGGTGGAGCAATTATTTCTAAAGGCTATGTGACTCTGAGCTGAGATGGCAATCTCTTCGGGCTGTTCCTTCTACTCACAGAAAGAAGTATGACTCTATAGAGGCAATAGCGGTGAGATCAGGAAAGTACCTCAGGCCTGTGTTACAGATGCTCCTGGACAAAGAGAGAACAGGAAAGACATGTACTCAGCTTCACCACTAAGATCACATTAATTCCTTACTGTTCTTCACCAGCTGATGTCCTCAGTGTCCAAAGGGAATTGTACAGGCCACTGATAGTAAATGCTATCAGATTTGAAATTTCTGAGTAATCCAAGTTAAGAAATACTTCTCGAAATAAGAAAATGTCTTATTTGGTATATATATCCAGCAAACAATGAAGTTGAATGTGGAATTTATGGGATGTCAGTGCAATTCCCGTTTAAACACTGACGTGTAAAAGATTTGACCAGGGGTGGCCAATCTTATCCGCAAAAGGGCCGGTGTGTATGCAGGTTTTTGGGATAACCTTTAGGTCAGCTGTTCAAACCCAGGTGTGAGGATTCTTCAGTCAATCAGTCCTCGAATTAGCAATCTAATCAGGGAGATGCAGTGAAAATCCGCATATGCACCGGCCCTTTACGGATAAGATTGCCCACCCCTGGATTAGAGGTTAAAGCACAGTAACAAGGGCCTGCTAGTCTGTTACAGACATCTTTGACATCAAATCCCCCTGATATTGAGTTATTTGAACAAAATCCTAATGCCCTGTATATTCCTCATGTAACAACATATACTGGAAAAGTTGGAATTTCAAAAATTGTTTAAATCTAATGCTTGAGCATAATCGGTTGATTAGTGAGCAGAGATGGCTTATAAAATAAGCCCGCTGTCCTACACCAGGAGCACATCCTTTTCATCATTTTTCAGTAACTCCACTTTGGACACAAATGGGCCAAATTTAAAAACAGTGACAAACTCTTACAAGTACTTTAGCTTGGGTAGGTCAGTGAAGGCGCCTCTTTCTATGGCCTCCAGGTTGTAGACATTCTGTATCAACCTGAAAGACAGATAGCGACAGGGACTGAACCCTTAAACCTACCTCGGAGTTTTACTTACACAAAAATATACAGAGGGTGGAACGAAAAATGATTGGTTCAGAGAGAGATCCAATCAGACTGTAGAGGAGGCGGGTCCTAGCAACTAGAGAAGGTAAGACAAAGATATTTGATTCGTTGGTTCCACCTCCCCTAGTTGCTTGAACTGACCACCACTTCAGAGGAAGAACCAATCATTTTTCATTCTGCCCTCAGAATATTTGTATGTAAATTAAACACCCATAAGCATGAATGTGTCACATTTTAATAGACATGCTGAGCTAACAGACATATGGACTAATGACTACAGCTTCTAAGGGGCCAATGAAAGGCTCACACAACCTAGCTAAAATGCTAAGATCCAAGGTGATGCTTTGCTGGAATAATGTCAAGATGGTGAGTGATTGTGATGCAGGGCGTACTTACATTTCTGAGAGACTGTGCAGTGACAGAAAAGCTTTGTCCTTTATTCTCCTGAGGGAGGCGCTCTGCAGTATTTCGCTGTCGTGGGGACAAACAGCAATCATCGTTACTGTGAGCTCCAGTAGTGGTGTAATTTAACGGTGGCTTGATCGGCTTTCCTAAGATTAGCAAAATTCAGGTCACAAGGCCGCGTGTTTAATTACTTGCTTGATACTGTGAACGTCTATAACAGCAGTACCTGGGATTGAGTGTCCTCAGTGCTTTTCTTATTTAACTTCAATCACTCTAAAGTATTTATTTAAAGTTACCGGAACAATAATTTAATAATATTTCTATATCACTCTCTCCCATGTGTCAAATGAATTAGTTTGAAAGTGTCTCCTAAAACAGATCCCTTAACAGGGATGGTGAAAAACCCGCTGTAATAATTGACCTCTTGGCACATGAGAGGATTTGCATTTAATCAAAAGTCAAAGTGGCTTTAATGCATGAATGAGCAAAATAAAACTTCACACAAGGTTCCTAAAAAAAAAGAAAGAAATCTGGTGTCTCCTTGATGGTTATTCATCATTACCCCCCCACACACACACTTCTCCCACTTCTCTGTTATTAATATTTGTTCTCTATTTGATTTACAGTATAGATATACCACTTACAGACCTCCTGGTCATGCTATGTTTTGCTGAATGTTTTTTTAGCTAAACTGACGGATGTTGAGCAATCTGATTCATACCCCCCTTTCTCTCATGTAAAATGTTACAGGTGATCTCAGCCAAGGTAACTCTGTTATGACTCTGATGTGGAATACACTGCACACAGAACAGGTTCCGGATGAGTTGCTTCAAGCATTCGGTCATCTCTGATGAGCTCACAGTACTGCATACTCACAGCCACTGACATCCAGAGTCAAACTCCCTCGGTGTGTGAACATACTTAGTCAAAAAAATGATTCTGCTCTTTAAGCATCTCTTTAAGGAGTGATGTTAAATTGGACTGGGCACCATATCCAGTGTTGGGCATTTCAGATGTAGTAGCTACAGATCCAGACCAATATTTTGTTTCTACCAACCAGCTGAGTACTGTGTACACAGAGTAGTGTGACTATTACTCCTTATGCTCAACTGGTTAGTAGAAACAAAATCCTGGTCTGGATTTGTAGTTACTGGATCTGAAATGATCATATCCAGGTAAGAATCATTTGTAAAATGACTTTGTTATGACTATGATTATAATCCAAGTGAACACAGGAAACTAGCACATGCTAGCACTAGCACTGTTTTTCACATTGTGATGGCGTTGATATTAGTAGTTCAAATGTAGACTTAAAAATATATCTACCAGACCCTGACAGGTTTTAGAAGGAGAAGGATCAGAAAGTTATAAATCCTACTAACAGAGCATCACTGGCTGACACTTCAGAAGAGGATGGAAAGTTTAGTTTATGAACACAAACTGTAGCAAACTGTTGCAAAAGAACTGTAAAATTTTCCAAACTTGAAAGGGAATTCTCATTTTTTGAACATCTGCTGTGAATCTATTGGGAATGAACATGAGAAAGGTAGGACTGACAAAATGTCAGTAATTAGGGTACCAGACCAGCTTGGTAGGCGGAGGTGCATAGTCTGTGACCAGTGTTCAGTAATTTAGAGTCGTTTTCCTGAAACAGGGATGTGAAATCTTGTGTTGCTCTCTTTGCCACACAGTAACATTTGCAAAGTAGACCCAAGACCGGCCATCCCAGGTCCCAGTCCTGCAGATGGACTTTCGTTTCAGCTCTGCCCTCAGAGGACATCACTGGTATGCTGAGTGACTCCACTCACTAGGCAGGATGTCACACTGGACAGGGCAAACATTCACACAGTGTGTGGGCTCCAGTTCACTTACCTGCATGTCTTTGGATTGTGAGGAAACTGGAGCACCCAGATGAATGTCACACACACAGCGGGGGTGGGAATTCAATCCCCAACCTAGGAGGTGTGATGCAACACTGCTGCCTATTGTGTCACCTGATATGGTAAATTTACTGCAAAATGTCTTACGCACAAATTATATAACCAGTCTATATAATACTCACCTAATTTAAATATGCCTGACAGAGTCAGCAATGTTCAATTTTCACTGAAATCCCCCTGTACTTTCACCACAAAGAAACAAATTGCTTAAATGATGTTTTTAAATAAAGGTGTTTAAAAAAAATGACATCACCGTCATAGAATAGTATGATGAATCTATTCATCTTCCAACCCCTTATGTCAGTGTTTCCCAATCTGGCCCTCAATGACCAGCAGACAGTCCACGATTTTGCTCCCTACCAGGAACTGAAAGGGAGCAAAAACATGGATTGTCGGTGGACCAGGGACCAGGTTGGGAACAAGAGCCTGATTTTAGGCAGTGGTGACAAACGTTGACGCAAATTATGGGTGGAAAATGGAAAGAAAAAGGACTCTGGATGGTGTCATGGACAGAATGCATGCCGGACCTTTCTAGGGAAAGTACGGGAAGCATGAATGAAATTCCCACCCTGAAGTGTTTCATTAGTACTAAAAAACAGCAATTGAGAGTTCATTTAAAACCAATGTTAGAAGAGTCATCAAAACACGAACGCAGCACAGGAAATAAAATGCTATGTTTATGTTCTGCTTTCCAGATGGTTGAATGTTCCATCTACTTCAAGCACATGGGTGTTATGAAAACCTGAATCCGCTCCCACTAGCTGCTCGCTGGAGTGTTGTCAAAGCAATTCTAATCGCCGAAGGCAATAAGTTTAACTGCGTATTACGCTAAGTCAAATTCCCACTACGAAAACCGATGTTTTTAACGCCGTTTGTTCAAAACGGCTCCGCTTAAAGGGCCCAGCTACTCATTCGGGGATTACGGAATGAAATCCTGCATAGTGTGCGCACATGGTACCATTATTCTGAAACCCATACACATAAATCAAGAGTCCATCTGTAACATTATAACTGAACTATTTAATCAGCCCTCTTTGTGCAGTATTTGTGGGTGTAAAGCGGACGGCCATCCGGTACGATGTAGATGGTATAAGATATATGATCTTTTTCAACAAGTATTTTAAGTCAACAATATTCTTGGTTACTGCACTGATTCGTTCAGTTTGTTCATATTGTATAGTCTCTAGTTAAGAAATATCCATCCATCCATCTTCTATACCCACTTGTCCAATTCAGGGTTGTGGGGGTCCAGAGTCTATCCCAGAAGCTACAAGAGCAGGTATATGAAATATATCCATCCATTTTCTGAAACTGCTTGTCCTATTTAAGGACACGGGAGTAGGATCCTATCTCAGAGACTACAGGCACAAGGCAGGGAACAACCCAGAACAGGGCGCCAACCCATCACAGGGCATACTCACACGCCATTCACGCCTACAAGCAATATGGTGATGCCAATTCACCCAGAGGAAAGCCCACGATAACATGGGGAGAACATGCAAACTCCACACACATGGAGTCATGGTCCCAGAGGTGAAGGTATTAACCACTGCACCACCAAGCTGCCTGTAAGAAATGTATAACATTTAAATTATTTAAATACGTACTAATTTTAATTAAACATAAAATTGCAATTTAATACATGCATATTAAAACATAAAGGGGGACAAGAAAGAATCTATCAATGATTCTGAACATATCTTTCATTCTTCTCCCTATACTTTTAGCTTTGATTTCATAATTGTACTATGTGTAACTGTATGTGTAACTGTATGTGTGTATGTGTGACTGTATGTTGCATGGTGTTTTGTTGCTACTAGAAACTGAATTTCCCAGAGGAACCTTCCCGGGGGATTAATAAAGTTTTGTTTTTTTTTTCCTCTCTTTAATAAAGTTTTTTTTCTCTCTCTCTCTCTTTAATAAAGTTTTTCTCTCTCTCTCTTTAATAAAGTTTCTCTCTCTCTATCTATCTATCTATCTATCTATTCAATTGAACAAACTTAATAGAGCTGATGTTCAAAAAATCATCATGATGTCCATCTCTCAAGTACAGGAAAGGTGCTCGGGTCTACACCCAAAACCACAATTTACTTCAAATGCATTACAGGTCACCTAAAGCGTCTCTACTGAAGGTTCAGAACCAGAAAAGGAGATTCATATCAGAATTATCATGTAAAATGTTTTTGAAATAATGTTATGCAGCATGGTGATTCAGTGAGTAGCACTGTTGTCTGACACCTCTCTGTCTGTGGGTTTGCATATTAATAATTGATACTTTTATTGATCCCCATGGGGAAATTGTCTTTTTTCACCTCCCTCAACTTGCTCTCTGTAGAGTAAGCTGTCCACAAAGGGCAGCCACCTGTTGGGGTGCCCAGGGAGCTGGGGGTTAAGGGCCTTGCTCAAAGACCTGCAGACATGCTGAGGCTGGGTTTGAACCAGTGACCTTCTGATTACAGGCACAGAGGCTCACTGAGCCACACACTGCCCCGTTCTCTTCCCTCTGTTTGCGGAGTCTGCATATTCTCCCTGTCTCCTCCTATGTGAGAACAGGGTCTGCATATTCTCCCTGTCTCCTCCTCTGCGAGTACGGGGTCTGAATATTCCCCCTGTCTCCTCCTATGTGAGTACAGGGTTTGCATATTCTCCCTGTCTCCTCCTCTGCGAGTACGGGGTCTGAATATTCTCCCTGTCTCCTCCTCTGCGAGTACGGGGTCTGAATATTCCCCCTGTCTCCTCCTCTGCGAGTACGGGGTCTGAATATTCCCCCTGTCTCCTCCTATGTGAGTACGGGGTCTGAATATTCTCCATTTCCCCCCAGAATGCAAAGTCATGCACTTAGGATAACTGGACTCCCCGAATTATCTCTGTGTCTGATTGTATGTCAGTGTACGTGCCGTGTGATGGACTGGCATCCTGTCCAGGGCACCTCCAACCCTACTCTTGTCCCCGGCCATGACCCTGACCAGTGTGAGTGGTTAGAAGGTGGATGGATGGATGGATGGATGGATGGATGGATGATGGAAAATGTCCTGAAGGTGTGTATGTTTCCCTCTCCAGCCGTGAAGGTGAAGTACAGAACCTGTGCCTAATTACTCTGTGACGCCAGGGCTGCGGCACGACAGGAATGGAGTGACGTGAAACAGCGGGAAGGGAAAATGGCCTTTAAGAAACCCATTATATACAGAAGATATACAGAAGTGCATTTGCTGGATTCAGGAAAAGCAAGCATGCCGTTTCACTCGCTACAAATTCAACAAATCATCTATTTACTGTTCTTTGAATACTGTTGTTCTTTGTACTGGGTGAATGAATTAGTGTTTCCATGCAGGCATCGCATATAGCCAACAAAACATCGAATTGTGGATCTGAAATCTTAATATAGGGCGCCGGAAATGGCTGTGCATGGTGGAGTACTAACATTATGGTATAGTTAAATGGAACATGAGGTTTGTTTATTCATCTGTCATGGGTGAATATCATGACTTTTTTATGAGCGATACAATGTGACCCTACTGCAGTGGAAGGCACTGAAAGACCGGACAAATGGTAAGTCCGATATGTAAACGGAAGTTAGGGGCTGCTTGATTCTGATTATGTGAAATTCATGATCGCTCTCATTTCAGGACTTTAAGTGCAAGTTTTTCACTGGATGATGTAGTGATGTACCAGTTAGAAATTAGCACCGGGATCTTTTCATTACTTCAGCTATAGTGCTAAGCTTACTAATGAAAAAAATGCAGTAATTTACTGAATGCATTTCTTACCAGGTATAAAAGTCAATGCATGTTTCTGCTTATGTTCCGGCTGACACTGAAGGACCCAGAGACCCTGAACACAGAGGATTAGCGTGTTATTCCCCTGCCCCCCTCTGTGTGTTTCTTCAGTCCTGTAGGGTTTTGTAAACAAAATTTGTGCTGTTGGAAAGGGGAGGGGAGGGAGGAGTTTGTCCCTGGGACGCAGTTGGTGTGCCATGTTCAGTGGACGGGGTTTATAAGCAGAGGCTGAACTTCCTCTGTGCTTCAATGGTCTCCCCCATTACAGGCAGTCAGCACAATGGATTATTTTACAAGAGGAGTCAGTGTGAGCCAAAGAGGGCGGAAGGATGTTAATTAATCAAGCAGGACTCAGAGGAAGGCGGGACAGTCGGTGTGCTATGTCCAGGACGTACCGTCCGGGAGGGACGGGGGTCTTCCCAAGGGTGAAGCTGGTAACTGTACTCAGCTCAACAAATCTGGTTATATATAGTGCATCTCATTATATTTTAGCCATGTCTTTGAGAACCAATCATATGAGGTAATATGCAAATTAGGATGCACAGATTTGGGAGGGCTTTCTGGGTCGTCCTTCAGTCCCCTTAAGCCAGGGGTGCCCAACTCCAGTCCTGGAGGGCCGGAGCCCTGCACATTTTTGGTTTTCCCCTCATTTAACACACCTGATTCAACTCCTTGTGCTAATTACCATACAGCTCTTGAGCTGAATCATTTATGGTGGAACAGGGAAAGAACTAAGCTACACAGGGCTCCAGCCCTCCAGGACTGGAGTTGGGCACCCCTGCTTTAAGCCCTGGAGGAGCTGGGAGACTGTGGGGATTTGGGGAGTGTTTCTGATTTAGGGGTAGAGGGGGAAGGTTACTGAAGGTGGGAAAACAGACCCACCCAAGTCTGGCCTCCTCCCAGGAAGGAGCACCCAGTAGCTCTTTCAGCAGGGCAGATGGCAAACCTTTACATACATTGGGATTATATAGACATAATAGATAGATGATCTATGCAACATCATTGTAGTGGGTTTTCTGTAGGCTCCCAAAAAACAGGTATAGTTATTATGCAAATATGTGTACCCTAATTAGCATATTACATCATATGATTGGTTTAATTGATGATTGATGATTGAAATATCGCAAGATCCAAGCCAAAGCATTCAAGGTCTCTGGTCCGGCTTAACTTGCAGCAGCTCAGAAGCATGGCGGCGAAGGCAAACCTGCAGGTAGCCTTAGACAGCGGATTACCTATAGATCCGCCAGCTGAACTGCCCGAAGGGTCCCCGATTACCGGAAAAAAGAAGAAGCACAAAAGAGGGAGACATACGGAGACGCCAACGATCTTCCTGGGGGCCGTCTCCATCTCCGCTTCTTTCCCCGCTGGGTCTCGGGAAGAGCCCCTCCCGATTTTAAACCCTGTAGGGTTCGCGCAGGAAACCACCTCCACTGCCTTGGAGTGCTTTCCTGCAGTTTCCCTGCCGGTACTCGTAGCACGTCATTTCACCAGGATGTGCCTGGCTCTTCAAGGAGCCAGGTCAGTATGGGATGACATCCCGTGAATCTCCAAGTCTCTTAAAGGGACAACACCGGCTACCCAGATGCAGACCCTGGCTCCAACCCCCACGGTCCTGTGCAGGCGGTTCCTGAAGCGCCCCCCAAAGTCCTTAAAGGGGCAACGCCCACTGCCAAGGTGCAAACCCCAGCCATGCTGGCAGCTGATGCAGCGCCCCCTGTGGTTCCTGTCCAGGCGGCTTATGCAGCACCGCCCAAGGTCCCTGCGCCTCCACCGCCACCCGAGCTCCCTGCACCTCTGCTGCCACCCAAGGTTCCTGCACCTCTGCCCGAGGTTCCTGCGCCTCCGCCCGATGGTCCACCTTTCACTGTGCCAGACCTGCCCATGCTTGATGTTCCCGACTTGTCTGATGTTCCTGAGCTGCTAGTCCTGGCGGCTGACGCGCCACCCGCAGAGGCTCTGGTCCCGGCTCTGCCCACGCCTGAGGTCCTGGCGCCTCCGCCTCCTGCTCCGCCCGAGGTCCCGGCACCTTCACCTGCTGCTCCACTCGAGGTCCCCACACCTCAGGCTCCGCCCATCCCTGATCCGCCCACTGTACCTCCTGCTCCAGTCCCCCCAGTTCCTGACCCAGCTCCAGGACTCCAGTACCTGTCCCCGAAGCAGTCCCAGACTGCCCGACCACCACTCCTTTCCCCTTGGGGGAGGAGGAAGTTGAATGAGACCCCTCGGGGATTCCTCTGATGGCCCCAATGGACCCCTCCAGGGGACTGACTCCTCCACCTCTGTGGGTGATCCCAGCCAGGACCCCTGTCGGTCTCCTGGAAAGGGAGAGGGCACCGATGCCGGGGTCGTGTCCCGCCCACCCTGCCCCCTGGCTCACCCTTGATCTCCCTGGCTGTGGCTCGAGGGGCTCCTGCGGGTCCTCCAGCTCCAGTTTAGCTGTCGCCTGCAGGTCCCTCTCCGATGCCTCGTCGGTCGCCTACGGGTTCCCTTGCTTCGACTCCTTGGTCGCCTGCGGGTCCTCCTACTCCGCCTGCCACGACTCCACCTCCCTCGCCTATGCCGGATTCCCCTCCGACTTCCTCCTCTCCTCCCCTGGTGGCCCCTCCGACTCCCTCCTCACCTCCTCCACCTGTCCCTCCATCGGCCTCCTCACCCCCTATGTCCCCTCCAGTTCTGACCTCGTGGTCGCCTGCTGCCCCTGCGGTGGCTGCCTCTCGTCCACTGGGGTTCCCTCGGGCTCCCCATTTTCCCCCATCCTCTGCCTTCCTGCCTTTTTGTTTTGTGCCTCCTGTGTCTGCTCCTCATCCTCCTATGTCTCCGGTGTTCCCCCTTGATCCCTTTGTTCCTCCGGTTGGTGTTTCCCCGGTGTCTCCTTTCTTGGTGTGCCTGTCCGCGATTCCTGTTCTGTGTCAGGTTTTGTCCTGGTTTTTGCCCTTGTGCCTGTTTTGTGTGTCTGTCCTGTTCCTGGTCCCTCGTTAATGTTCTTGGTTTTGTTTTCCCCAGGTCCTGTGCAGTTCCCGGTCTTGTCTCGTCCGTCGCTCCCCTTTGGGCACGCCCAGTTGTCTTTGGGGGTGGGTCGGGGGTTCTGTGATACCCTGCTCGTCCAATCCTCCTGTGGGCCACGCCCCCTCCTTTACCTTGTGTGAAACCCCGATTGTAACCAGCTGTTTTGTGTTATTTCTGAGTACTCCTATGTATTTAAGTCCGCGTTCACATCTATTTCCCCAGTCCGGTCATTGACGTATTTACCGTTCTGTACCTGTCTGCCTGTTTGCCCGGAACAAACTCCGTTTCCTGGATCTTTGTCTGCCAACCTTGATTCCTTGCTCAGCAATTCCCCTGCTCGCCCATTGGTTATAACACCTATTCATATTGTGTATCAAAAACGTTAAATTACCATTTCAATTCTGTCCAGTAACTTGAATGGACATATTGTTTTGTAATAGCTAAACCTGGACTTCAGTTTACCGCAAATGCATTGTATCTCAGCCATGATCTGGTGGAAAGTCTGTATTATTCTATAGCAATTGTTGTGAAACATTCATTTTTTTCAAGGCCAATTTCCCCACAACCTTGTTTTACGTAAGATCATTCTCTGTGCACCATAAATCCCTTGAAAAAGCACCACAAGAACTTTAGACACACATCTGTACTCACTGCGTGTGGGAATTTGGGATCTGAATCCACTGTCCTCAGTGTAAAACCCGATGGGGACAATTTCAAACACGCGACTGAAAGGAAACCCATGATGAAGAGAACAAGCCACTGAGGAATAATACGAAAAAGCAATTAAAAGGCCAAATAAAGCCTTAATGCTTAGGGGAACATACTTTTTCAATGACGGCAACGTGAATATTTCATTAAATGACACTACAGATGGCAAACATCACACAAAACCAACCTGAGAGGACAAGCTGACCTGTCTAGTGGATGGTTTTATAATAGTAATCTGAGAGGTACAGTGAAATTACCACTATATTGGTAAGGTAATGGAAAGAAGAAAAATGCTTTGAAATTCCTGAGAAGATGCCAGATCACTCCTACCCTCGGAGAATGAACATCCACATCTCCATAGCTGAGCGATCCTCCCTTTGGAAGCATAAGATTAAAAATTTGTCAGATGTCCTACTGCTGTGTGGGCACCCTGACCGGAGAAAATCTTCCTGTACAGCCAGAGCAAGGGGCATGTTCAGTACGGCTGCAATAAAAGTTATGCTATAATTACGCTCACGCTACAAGAGGTGGAAACGGATGTCAAATTGTAGCTTAAAAGTATTGTTGTTCTCTAGACTGGCAACTGCACCAGTTAGCATCGAGCTGTAAAAGATGATTAAACTGCAGATCTGTGAATTTGATAAGGGTGTGAGTGAGCGCTGGGTGGGACTACAAAACAGAGCTTACTTCCTACTGTGGCACATAATGCAGGCACCATAGGCATTGATGCTTCTGGGGTTTGGTACTTGACCACCTTGCCATGTGGTGATAAACAAGCCTCATTAAGAAATTTGCATCAGAATTACCCAGAAGGAAGCTTGTCAAACCAATGGATCTACTTTTTGTTACCCTGCCATAGACCAAATCAGGCAAGATCAATGGGCAATGCACAAAATCAAACCAGCAAACCAATATAACATTCATTTCCATTGTGCAGATTAACCTATCCAACACACACACAACACATTCAATATGGTTATGTAAGGCAGACCTACTTTGTTTTGGACTGTTCCACATCAGTAGGAATGAATTTTTAAATTAATTATTATTTTTAATGGTATAGCTGAAATAAATACAAGTCCACCACTACAATGTTTACAAAGCACAAAAAAAGAAACATTATTATTATTATTATTATTTTATTATTATTGCCTTATTCACCTAAGACCTGAAAACTTTGTGAAAGCGTTCCAAACTGTTTTAACTTACATTCTGGACACGTTAAGTAGTCCTCTGAAAGACCCGCTCTTAACTTCTTTAAAGGGCAGGTGGATGAATCTTCTACATCAAAACACAAGAAAACACATTGATTTACAAGAAAAAGGCTCATAATGAAAACGTTTCCTGTATCGCGTGGTTTATCAAGAGATGTAAATAAATTGACAGAAAAATGGCTGGCGGTGTATTTCAAATACAGATAATCAGTTATTACAAGTTTTATTTAGATTTCATTGATTTCACTTCAATCCATAGCTGACTTTAATCTGCATGATGTGCAGTTTACGATCTCTTTGCATGTACAGAGTACTTACAGACTGGTAGGGAGCGCCGACTGGGACCGAGAGCTGAGTTGAGTTTCCTTGGTGCAGCGAATACTTTCTTCGGTGCACCTGCAAATGCCCGGGCATGGAGAGGTCCAGCAAGCAGATATCTGGAGAAGGCTACCCAGAGCGACTAATCGGCACACTGCTCGCAGTCCCATACCGATAACCTTCCCTTTCCTGCTCTTCGATCAGCTGGGGGTGGGGGAAGGGTGGGTAAATAAATAAAGTTGCCAGTTGCTGTCACTTTAGATGCGGTGCTTGACAAGACCAATTGGAAGTGCCTTGTTGCGCATGGTGTGCGCTCCTACCGCCCAATCTGGGTAATACTGCGATCTCTGATTCCACGTCACTAGACACGACACGCGGTGACAAGGATGGAGACGCTGTTACAAATACTGTAAACTAGGCAGCCAAGCATATACCTCAGCGTTTAAGGGGTCTGCATAGCCGGAATAAAATTCGGATCATCGTTAAAAGGGTTTTCAATCACATCAGCGTGTACTTTTTAGATCAAACGCCCGCAGGACAGACTGAGACGTCGGACTAATAACGCTTCAGACAGGAGATTGGCATTATTTTCTAGTGCACAGGGGCTGAACTTTACATACAATCCCTTTTCACCATATCTTTATTCATCAACATACATAATAATTTATGTTATTATGTTTAAAATATGTAGTGTATTTACCTTTTCCTGTTATACTGCAGAGGGTAGTACCGGAATTGCTGGGGTTATCTAGGATGGTAAAAGATCTTGACGTGGATTTCATCACCAAAGTGAGGGTTCACGTCCATGTTCGTAACTTAACAAGCACAGAACATGTTGTCCAGCATCTAGCATTCGCATGGCGATTAGGCTAATACAGTTCAGAATGCCTGCACATTTTCAGAAGTTTAACTTTCATAGTGTAGTGTTCTAGTCTTTGGGAGGGGTATAGTTTTTTTTATTAATTATTGTGGCTATTTTTGTTGTTGCTTCTGGAGGTTTCTCTAGGGGGCAGAAGGAACCTGGGGTTGGTGCCACTGATGGAAGCTGTTCATTTGGCGTTCAGCCAGCCTTCCCTCCCTCAGTGTGTTGTTCAGGTGGAGACTGTTTAAAAACAGTGTTTGCCTTATTAGTGAAACTCTACAATATGTGTATGGGTTTAATCTCAGGCTGTTAGCGAGAAGCTGAGAAAAATAACTGCGTAGGCAGGGATACATGATGCTGCTTTAAACAAAGATTCAGGATTATAATAGTCTAACTTTATGACTATTTTGGTTTTTAGACTATGATTTTTAGAAGGACATGAAACCACGTCATTAGGAATTTATACAGAAGAGATGATGATTAAACAAAAAATAAACCCACATCATCACCACCAACATTATTATTATTAAGAACAATAATAATAACTATTATTATTATTATTGTTGTTCTTGTTGTTTTTGTTATCAATAATAATTATTGCCTAATCACCTGTCCATTTTGCACAAACTACTTAATGTGAACTTGAGCGTGAGCTTTAAAGATAAACCTTTGAGCACCTGCCCCTTGAAGTCTCAACACAGCCTGGCTTATAGTAATTGTATTATACATTATGGAGAATGTATAGTGCACAGGCAGAATCTTTAAAGATGAGCCTTGATTGATTGTTAACATGTGTAGACACAAACAACTCTGAAACAGAAGTTTTTAAAATGTAGAGTGGTTATATTCACTTTGTTTACTTTGGTTTTATGATAGAATAAATATGGTCTTTGCTTTATAGGGCTGATTGATGACATACACCATACAACATTTGAATTTTCAGTAAGTTCTGTTATTTGGGCCATCAAATTATAGTATGTGAATCATTAATATGTTGTGTGGTAACACTTTACAATAACTTCATGTTCATAATGATTTAATTATGCGTTCATTGAACATTCAGTGCACCTTCATAATGCATCTACATTGCATTCATCGTAAATTCATACGCAGCATTTGACTCTACCTTGACATTCTATTATCATATAATGTTTGTTATTAATGTACATTGAGGCTGTTAAGATGTGTTAGGATGTTGTGTCATTATTAAATTGATGAGTTACACTGAAAGGATCATTGTGGCCTTAATGTTGCAGAAATGCAGTAGATATATACAAGTCTAATAATGACCAAGTTTATCCAAGTTTATAGGTTCCAGTTTATCACAATTGCAAAATTTGTACCTGTATTTTGCTCAAAGTAGTGGAATTTAAAAGGTATATTTGAGCAATACACAGAGACTTAAAACGTCAAGGGTAGATAAAACAACAAAGGACTGTCTTTTTTGTCTTTTTTCCTTAGAGGAAAACACAGGCCTACGTCTTGCAAAGCTCTGGGTAGCTAATCTGAATGGCGGTTGGGGAGCCGCTTGTTTGTGACAAGCCGCGTACAGGATTCGGTCACCCTGCTGCTCTAACCTCAAACACTGGGACTTTATCGCCAGCTCTGCACCGCAGCCCCCGCTTTCAACACGCTTTGATACCACCCCCCCACCCCCGGCCCCCATCTGCCTATCCCAATCCTGCGCTGGTTTACAGGCTGATTCAGCTAAAGCCAAACCGGTGACACTCACAGCTCCTTTCCGCCGCCTTCCTGCTCCGTACACGCATTCCCCTTCATTTCCATATCTTCGCTGCTGAGGCTCTGCCACCCTTGTCCTATTTATGCAACGTCTCTGTCATGGAACTAAAACACTCTCCCCACATTTTCAGAAAATTGGTCCAACTTATAAAACTAATAAACTCTAAGATGTCTGTAATATCAAAGTATATACCATCACTGTTGCAAATTAATAATGAACAAATTTACAATCCACAAATTCCATGGACCACGAACAAATAATCAACTTTTATTTTAAGTGGGGAAAACAATCAGTGTTAGGACACTAGCCAGCTAGCAATTTTCCACTAAAGACAGTTTCTAAAGGCAAAAACAGTTAGCCTAGCTACCCTAGCTAGCCGGCAAGCTAGCACCAGATGAGTTTATACAGATATAATTAAACATATACAAAATCTCAACAATGCTTTTCTGTTTGTTTAAAAACCAGCGCTGCTGACCATATTGATATGCGTTCTGCCTGACTGCCAACCCTTTTGCATGGAACAAGAACATAATTATAATTTTGAACTATGCACACCTAAGGTACCAAAGTAACACCTTAAAAGAGGAACACTTGATTTGAAAAAGGTCCTATTCTCTAGAGTCTGAACAGAAAGGTAACTTTAATAAAGGTTAGACCTGGAACTAGGGATGGAACCATCTCAGAAAGTTAATTAAAGGTGCTGCGGCCTATTTGAGTCTGTTGCGTTGTATGCTGGCTGGCTGACGTAAGACTCCACGTCAGCCTTATTGGAGGCCCGTAAACTGTTCTCCTCTGAGCTTGTAGGTCACGGTGCTTTGCTGGGGTTCCAGGAGAAGACTGCTTTACCACGAAGAGGATTCACTGATTGCTTTTTGCATTTTCAGGTCTGTTAATTGGACTCCAGCTGCTCAATATTTAATTATAGCATTTGGCAAGTCATTACGGCTTCGTGTTTAGAAAGGTAACGTCAACACGGGACTGGGGATAAAATTCAAGAAATTAAATCGGAGCTTGCTATTGTCAGTGCGCAAAGAACACAAACTGACAAACACGGCTACGCAAATGCACAATGGCAAAGCCTGCCTTACACTGGATGAAGCTAATTATTTAATTCCCACTACATACATAAAATATGAGCATAATTTAGCAGTAAGCCTCAGCAATGCAAGGTCAGGGGATTTACTTCCAGGTCAGGGGAAACTCCAATTCATTTCTGTCTTCTGCTGAACAAAGTACTCTCTCCATCTGGACACTGACAAAAACAGGTACACGAACACAATTAAAGTAAAGCTCCAATCAACTGGACTGAGTGTTGGAGGGAGGGAGAGGAATGAATAGGAGAGTATGTCTGTTTTGGACAGAGAGAGAAGGAAGCAGGGAGAGAGAGAGAGAGAGAGAGAGAGAGAGAGAGAGAGAGTAATGGTACTGTCCAGAGTCTATAAACAATTGGTAGTGAGCATCAGATGGCACTGGCCCATTTCTCATCTCAAAGAAGGGAGGATGGATGGAGGCGAAGCACGAGGAGGAAGTCATTAATTTGCATCCCGTCAGAAGGCATCGGTCATGCTAAGAGCCTGTCAGCGAGCGAAGGATGAGAGAAAGAGTGGCTGGGGAGGCACTGATGCCAAGCGAGGAACGAGGAGAAAGAGTGCAGGAAAGGGACAGAAGAGGAGAGTGGGGACGAGGAGAAGTTAAGGCATCCGGGTGTCACTCTCCAGTCTAGCTATGGTGTTGCCGATAAATACACAACAAATTGTGATTTCACAGTTCATTGAGGGTTTTTTGGACTGGTTAAGGCTCACTGCCTCGTCGCCCCCTAACCCTCAAATGCAATTTACAGGCAGCAGGAAATTCAGACCTGACCGGATGTTCAAACGATGGCTTTGATCCAAACATTGGGGTCACCAGCGCTACCAGGAGGAGGCAGTCAGCCACCATTACGGCTCTTACGACCATCTTCATTAGGGTGGGGGGAATCCAGCGTGTGCCGCGGAAATGAGCTAGTTACCGTCCCGATAAAGCGATGTGTCTCGCAGACAGGTTTAGTTGTTTTAAGGGGACGGCCTGACTTGCTTGCCAGAGACGGTATTTCAGTGAGGACGTGTCTTGGCAGCCTATTTGGTGTATCTGAGCACTGGGCAAGGTGGGGGGGAGTGACAGATAAAATGTAATGGGGCTATGGAAGAAAGGCTCCCAGTTTTAGCTTTAGTGTCTGTGTGGTGCAGTGGGATAAGCCTCTGTGTCTGCGATCGGGGGGTCACCAGTTTGAACCCCACCCTTGGTAATATAGTTACATGTCTGTGGGCCCTTGACCCCCAAATCCGCGGGTGTGGCATGCTGGCTGACCCATCACTATGACCCCCAAGCTTGTTCTCGCCTGTGTGCGTGTGTCTTACGGAGAGAAGATGGGGTAAGTAAAGAGAGAATTCCCTGTGATGATTAATGAAAAATCAATATCCTACTTCTGCCCGCTTTACCATCCTCCATGTGCTCAATCACCTTCAACTACTCATGCGCCCTGTGAGTCTGACTTGGTGCTACTTTGTCCTTAATATTCATACCTGTCAACACATCACCAGCTGTCCTGATGAGGGGTGCCAGCCTCGGTATGGGACGCTCACACGACCATTTACACATGCCTGAGTAGACTCAGGTTCCAGGACACACTGAATGCACACCGGGAGAGACATAAGCAGGACATAGAAGTACACAGACTATGTTATCAGCTATTTGGGGCATCACAAGAATAAATACACAAAAACAAGCATAATCCACACAAACAGATGGCAAAAAATGACACAGACTTGGCAGCTCAGCTACCAGAAGCACTGCTCTCAGATGCACACAAAGCAGGTTCTTGCTGAACACACCGACTCAGAGAGGCTTCCTATCTGCCATGATTATATTAGCCGCTGACGCTTAGAACACATTGTCACAAAGGGCCAATTATTTGCCACTGAAACCGGAAGCAGTCTAAGCAATTTTATACTATGAGGAATGGGGGTTTGTGAAATACAGGAATTAGCTGGTCATGATCAGTAAAGATACTTCTAAGGAACCTTAACAATGAAATTTGTTACTGATTCCAAAAAAATGAGACAATATCAAATAAATCTGCCAAAGCCCTCAAATGAAAATGGAACATTAACAGCTGGAAAAATGTGCTAATGATCTTATTAATTAATTATTTGTACATAACAGCCAGACCTCAATATGACCATTTACACGAGATTAGCAGGCCAACCATCTGTCACTTGAGACCTAGGAATCCATGATGCCAGTGTTGTCCCATTTCATCCATTTGTCCCATGAGATAAAGACATCGGTGCCCACCCGCCCTACAACAGGCCAGTCCACATCACATTAAAAAGACCAGCTGCGTCACAAGCAGTTTTTGTTTTTTTTCTCACACAAAACATTCCCATTCGTTCTATCACATTCAATTTGTTGAATGTTTTAAGATGGACGAGGCCGGTTAAATGTACCCGCAGTTCATCCCAAGTAATCAGTGAACTATTGAACATACACTGCAATTTTTCCCCATAATCGGCACGATTAGAGAACTAATTCATGTGCAATGTCGCATCAAACTCATCCTATCTTCCCTGAAATGTTTGCTATGTGATGCACCCTATCCCCTGAATGCATTCCCCATATCCCATTGGCTCGGCTGTTGGATGTCATCATTATTTATCATTGATTTCTTCATGATATATCTGCCTTTAGTTTGTTCAGATAAATGTCAGCTGCAAGATTTCAGCCGCTGTCAGATCATGGACATGATGTTTGAGGTATTAAAGCTATGGAAGAGCATTTTCATTGTTGCTTATGGCGTCTGAGGTTTAATTAAGCACAATAACAAAGCAAGAGTCCAGAATGATCAGTCAACCAGAAATCAACCTGAAACTGCTCAGTTTCTAAATTGAACATGAAGAAAGTTAACTTGTCACAAAGACAGGGTGCTCTGAAAAGCTGCATGTCCCGATACTAAATACTAAGCCAATAAATCAATGCACCAACAAAGGAAGTCGAAAGATTTGCAAGACGGGGACAGCAATTTAATCTAAGCAGAGAGATGTCCCAACATCATGCCCCGTGTCTTTCTCTGGCTACTAGAAATCTCGTCCGCTGTAATTAATAACCGCTGTCAGACTTGAACTACTCAGTGCGCAGCAGCAAACAACGACGTCCGGCGTTTTAATGTAAGGCAGATAAGAGGAGCACACATGGGCAGAGGTTATCGTTATGAATTATGGGTCTGCACATTCCTGTTTTAGAGAGGAGAAACCTTGAGGGGCTGGCAGGCGCTCGCGGCGGGGGCACAGCTCTACGGATAATGCAGAGGAAGCGGGGCGGCGTCAATAACGCCTTATCTCAAGGAATGTCTGAGTCCTTGAGACTCCCAACATGCACGGGCAAGAACAGCTTACCCTTGCCACCAGTGGAGAGGAATAAAATAACATCATAAATAAGTGACGGTCTTTCCGTTGGGATACGTGCACATTACAATCAAACAAAAGAATCGGAAATGAAAGGCACGTTTTTTCTGCCCCAAGATGTCAAGTCGTCAAGGAGTTTAAGAAACCAGTGCATGTAAAAATGTGCACTTAGCAACAAGAGTTTGAGAAAATGGAAGGCGAATGATTATTGATGGCAGTAGAGATAGTACCGAGATTTGCCCAATTCACGTCGGATACATGTACACATATGCTACAGGAAAGGCTCTAAACATTTTCTGTCCCTGATCACTAATGCACGTACAAGCAGTAAGCCAAATTGCTTTTGAAATTTGAACTTTTTTTGTTATCAAGAATAACCCTTTTATGTATTTGATACAAATGTACGAATATTTTTTCCTTGCAGTTGATGCAATTCACTAATCTCACCACCAGATGTCAGACGCTACGCTGATATGTGCGCACATTTCCGGGTTTGGATTCCTGCAGTGAATTGCCATCTGGTCTTTGATCACTTATTCATTCTGATCCAGAGCTAAAGAATAATAAATGCTCGGAAAATGGGACATGCATTTGTTTACCGCTCTCACGGACGACTGTTAATTACACAGCGATGTTCTGAAACTGGAAACGAAACCTCACCTTAAATTCAGAGTGCAGCCATACATTTCTCTATGCTACATTTGCCACGTTTCAAGCATGAATTTTGTAAGCTTTTGACAAGTATTACGGAATTGATTAACATGAGGAAAATTCCTATTGAAAAAAAAACAGCCTGTTAGAGCAAATATACCCACTTTGATCCCTTTCATGTACGTTAGAATGACCCAGCAGAACTAAGGATTCAGACACTAATACCCAGATTAGAAAATCATTGCTGTCTATGTAGGTCATAAATTCAGCTCACAAATTTGATTTAATTACCCCAGGAAACAGACCAACACACACACGTTTGTATTCATATCTTTGTGGGGACCATCCCTTCATTTCTAAATACCCTAATTCCGACAATGACAACCTTATAACTCCAACCCAGCCCTAACCTTAACGATAAGTAATCAAACAAATTTTTTATTTTTTTAGTTTTTTCATTGCATTAACAGATTTTTAAAAGGTTGAATTTCCCCTTGTGGGGAAAAATGTCCCTACACGATCAAAATAACAGGGTTTTATCACATTGTGGGAACATTTGGTCAACATAACATAATATATGCATGACAAAACACACACACACACACACACACACACACACACACACCAGAACCTGCAGAATTCATGACTAATATAAAAGCACAATGTGTCATTAAATCCAAGAAAAGTCACATTGTAAAGCCCTGAACAGGTCAAAGCAGCATTCTTAATGAGATCTATCGGAGTACTATAATCCCATTTACTACATTGGCCGGATACCCATGTAAGATGATCCATACTACAGATTCTAGTTTGGAAACTCAGTCATATAAAATGGGATTGATGTGGAGTGTGTGTGACCTGGGAGAGAGTGCAGTGAAAGACTGCCTGATGCACGATGGGTGGGGCTCAATGCACAAAGAAATACAGCAATTACAGTGTAGCTGGTGGCAGCAGGAGGCATCCATGACAGCAGTAACGTCACATAACCTCATGACCCGAATTCCTCTGTCCCCCTGAAAAGCCTACGAGTGGTGACACTGTCTTTACTTTGCCCATCACCACAGTATCCAGTAACAAGCAGCCTCACCAATCAGGGAGGAATGCAGGTGAGACGAAGAATCTTCCACCATTTGCATCCTAGTGTGAGTTTTACTTAAACAAAAATGTTCTGAGGGCAGAATGAAAAATGGCTGGTTCAGAGAGACGACCAATCAGATTGTAGATGGGGCAGGACCAAGACATCAGATTGGTTGGTCCTGCCTCCTCTAGTTGCTTGGACTCACCTCCTCTACAATCTGTTATGTTATTTCTCTAGACCAATCATTTTTCGCTATGTCCTCAGAATATTTTTGTGTAAATAAAATTTCCCATGAGCCATTTAGATCACAGAGAGCTCACTCTGTGCACAAATATGAATAACAATGCTCAGTGGGAAAACAGGCCAGGATAAGCCTATTAAATCACAGATGATGCTCAAAGTAGGCAATTCACCTTTGCAGGGAGGAAGGCACAATTTATTTCTCTTAATGGGGGATACAGCATGGGCACCCCTTAGCGTGCAGGGGGTATCGGCTAGGCCAGTGTATTAATGGGAGATTTATCAAGAGAACACAACCTGGTGCCAATACCTTTGTTCACAGCTTCCAGTGCTGAGCAGTGCTATTGCCACGGACAACTGTGATTAAACAGTTAAATGGCTGCAATTAGCTTTTACCTCCTTCTCAATCAAAGATATCAGAAAAGTTCAAACCAGCAAAGATATATTAACACAACCCTCAACATCCTCAGCTTATGATACTGGACTAACTCCTTATATTACACAGATGTGGCCAGAGATAAAGAATATCAGGCAGGAATAAAATCTCATTCTTCATTATCCTTTTTGATACACGAGCTACACTGGAAATTCTCAAACTACACGAATGCTCACGCTTCTCAGGGATTAGCTGATTGGTGTTCTTGAAGGATATAATCACAAACAGACCACTTACTAGAAGGAGAAAAATAATGAAAGATGGCTTTAATACGAACCGGTAAATCATGATGAAAAATGCCAGCTTTACTATAACTGCACAACAGGAGAGCCTGTGTGTGCATGACATCCTCTGAATGCATGGAGGCTTTTTCTGTTTTAACTGGGTTAGCGCAACAACCTTGAGTGATTTTGCAAAGAGAAGAAGAGACAGACCTGAAAGTATCCATGAAAACAGGGAGCAGGGGGCCAGAAGATCTTCAACAGCATTTTTTTATTACAACTGGATCAAGCCAAACCACAAATGTCAAGCACACTCACAACATCAAGGTTGGCCTTGTCCTGCTCGCACGGAGGGGATGCACCCTTTCCACTGGGCTTGGGGCTGCCGCATTCGCTGGTATTCTTTCCGGAATCAAAATACAAATAAATTTCCTTGACATCAGTCATCATGAGAAAGTTTTACTGGCCAAAACCTTTTTATCCGTCATATTTCCCAGCATTCCAACTCTTTACTTTGGTTAAGGAGGTTAAAAAGTTAAAAAGCTTTGAAAGCTTTTGGTACCTTCTAGCATGCCCATGTTCCATGCAAGTAAAGCAAATGTTCTTTCCATATACTTCCCCAGTGCGCATCTTAAAAAAAAAAAAGCATTTACTGAGTATTAGGCCCACAGAAAAACACAGATCACCCATTTGTAACACCCGATTCTTTGAATACTTGTCCAGAATTAAACAGTTTGAGTGAATTTAAATAATAATAATAATTATTATTATTATTGTGTTTATTAAACAGGTTGAGAAGGCTTTTTGTTACAGTAGGCTGTTACATACTGTCACACACGATTCACTAGGAAGACTTCTACCATGATTTTATGATTCTTAAGGTGATGTGACCAGCCAGTGATGTCACTTTCAGAAATGTCTCTGCCAGGCTAATGTGAATTGAGAGAAAAACTACAAAGAGTACTCGGCTGGTATGAAGGCTTTGAGAAGGAAATGCGGTTGTTCAACCTCCACATCGGGAATGATTCCCTCCATCTCGTTCGGTGTGGAAAACGTGATGGTCGTGATCTGATCGGAAATCAGTATGTGGTAAGGGAACGGATACAAAGTTCCACATTTCCATCGGTCGGAGGGCAGACAGTGAACAGTTAACCGCAGGGAATCAGTCGTAAGGACCCACAAAAGAACAGCATCATCGACGCCTTTAGAAGCGCATAACTGGGCTTCATTAACGCAGTATCAATTAACTGCTGATTTACTGTTTGGACGTAAATATACATTTAAATAAAAAAGTAAGCTGGCAATACAAACCAAACAACATCGATTGTGGGATTATCTAATGTGTCTTCAATTAACTAAACTTGAATACCGGCAGCGATTAATTGATTTTAACTCCTAATGAAGTGTCGCAACATAAATGCTAATGAAGACACACGTGGATTATGTTATTGATGGTTTACCTTTATACTCTATGCTTTTCATAAAAATATCAAAACGTCGGTCGTCACGTTGTAGGTTGCTATATATTGTCAGAGGTCCAAATGTTAAAGTTCAGCGTGGGTTATGTAAGAATCATCATATTCTTTATTAACTTGATAATTGATTGAATTTTTAAATTAAAAATATCTCTAGTAAGTCTGAAAGTTGCTGTGAACTTTTGAAGGGATGTTTCATTATATCATTCTTTGTCACGGCCCCTCCCGTCTCTCGCACGCACCATTACCCTCAACTAATATTATGAAGAAATAAGAACAGATTGTTGGGAAATATGCAAATTGCTCAGTCAAGGTATTATTTTATAATATTCTCGATCCCGGAAAAACAGATGGCTGACGGCAATTTTGTGTATCGCCGTATATTTACTTTAACACTATATGGTCCCGCAATGCGGCTGGCGTGCACCCACGATAGGCTTTTAATGAAAAGCCAAACGTGAAGAACATAACGCGAACGTATCCGCACTGTTATTAATGTCGCCCGCGTAAAGGTACCATCCATCCATCCGTCCATCCATTTTCCATAACGGCCATTCTGCAAGCCCTTAGTCACAGGGGACTCTCCATTCATTTCTTTGGGGAAAACTCTAATTTGACATGATGACCTTAACCCCTACACAGCCCTAACCTTAACCATATTTTTAGTTTTTTGATTGCAGTCACAGATTTTTATAAAATTGAGTTTCCCAAAAAAGTGGTCCCCACAACGTCAAAATGACAGGTTTTTTTTTTCACATTGTGGGGACATTACATATTACATTGTGGAGACATTTGGTCCCCACAATGTAATATATACATAACCCACACGTACAGAGCGATGACCAGGACCCGAAACCCGACCCCATCGGCATCTACATAACAGGAGATTTTCGAAAAGAAGAAACAACATTGTGTTCATCCAAGCACAATTTGTAAACTACCATTAGCATTTAGCTCAGTGATTTTTCTCATTAAAAGTAGGCCTGCGTTTGAGGGACGAGATGAGCGTAGATTTATTAAACCGTTGAAACAGTCAGCGAAAAGCCGGCTGTTTATAGGAGAAGAAGCATTTAATTGACGATACATCAGCTTTTTGCTCGCAGTAAGATTACAATAGTAATGAACTAATGGTCGTTAGGAGTGATTTCTCATGATGATCTGCCCTTTCATTTGTGTACTGGCTTGAATTCAGAGCTCTGGCAGTAGAAGCACTGGAAACTTTTCTGTCGAGACTCAGATCACTGCCAGTTCTAGTTCTTCAGCTTTCCTTTCCAAAGCCAAAACGCGTGATATTATTTTAAACCGTGTTAAAGTCGGATTCACCTCGAAGGATGCAGACCTCAGTTTGTTGGAAATGGGAAAGTCTGTGTATGTCCTGTGAAGATAGAGGTGAAGCCAGCCATGGGCGCAGGCTGCGTGACACCAGACCATTGTGGGTTCTAATGTGTTTCATTCCTGTTGTTGCTACCATGAATGCCAACACCTTAAGATGCAACCGTCCCTTTGTTGGCATTTTAATTACAGGTTAGACAGTGTCCCTGGTATCCAGAGTCTGTACTAGGGATTAGTTTCTCATTTTATGTGTTTGCATGTGTCTGTGTGTGTGTGTGTGTGTGTGTGTATATATATATATATGTATAGAGAGAGAGAGAAATGTATTGGAACAAAAAGAAAATGACCGCATACATAACTTAATTTCAAATTTTGTACATGGCATAGAGCTTAGCAGCATTGTCTCATTCCTCTGCAGCAGGGTTCGAGGTTCGAGTCTTCACCGTGGCTCCATGCATTGGAGTTTGCATGTTTTCTGTCATTGTGGGGTTTCCTTCCGGTGCTGTGGGATTTCCCCCCACAGTCCAAAAACATGCTGAGGTTAATTAGAGTTACCTAATTGCCCATAGGTGTGCATGTGTGAGTGTGTCCTGTGATGGGTTGATGCCCCATCCTGGGTTGTTCCCTGCCTTCCACCTCTAGCCTACAGAAAATGCTTGGATGGATGGATTTTATACGTTCCTTGCATGAATACCTAAGAGAGGGGAAGGATCATTCCTTCTCAAAAATAAGAACTTAATATTATTGGAAACCAAATCTAATCAGTCCATTAAAACTACAGAATGATTCAAAATAAGCGATAACGCCACAGCAACCTTTACTGACTGTTCCCCATAATTACCAGTGACATCCTTATCGCACAGGGATGGAATGAGGTTGCTGGGGGGGCAGGGAGGCGGCGGCTGTGTCCTTTGTCTCGGGAAGCTCAGGTTGGCCGTGGCGCGTCGCCTTATTTCCTCAGCCAAGGGCCGCAGAGGTGCCGAAGAAAGGCCCCGTTTGAGTGACGCGGCCGGGGAGAAAGAGTTGGCACAGGGGGCTTGAACTGCATCTGACAGATGGTTGGCGTCCATTAAAGGCAGCATTGTGGGAGAGGAGATTGAGTTTTCAAAAGGGTCACTGTTGCATTCTCCCCCTTTTCGTTTTCCCCTCCTCAGTCTAAGAACATTTGGCTGGCACCTACTGCGTTTCTGGGGAGGTACATTCTATTGTATGTATTCATATATAATTTTAATGGAATTTTTGTATTTTGTGTTTATTTATTTATTTGGGGGGGGTGGTTGGAAAAATGGTTCTTAATAAAATCTGCTTTGTTTATATTGGATGATTTGACATCTAAATCAGGACATCAAATCTGATTCATTAGCGTTATTTCCAAGATAACAGCTCTGGACTGGACGTAGCTTCGCATAGGCTTTTGCTATATTAATGATGTGTGATTATCCAGAATGGCCTCTACAGCGCCACCCGTTGTCCATTTGTACAACTCATATTTCCAGATTGTAATCTGACAACCAGCCTTTCTGAAGGGTACAAGGACCCCCACCTCCCAAGATCTCCCCTAAAGCCACTAATACTGCTGACTACTGGCACCAGTGATGGTGTCTCATACAAGGGGCAATGTTTGTGCACCTACCCATCCCCTGTCTCTGTTTTCATTACTTAACCTTAACATTACGTTTCAGAAACACATCTACCTGATTCTGTCTAAACCAAGAGGGAATTAGAGGCAGGCAGAGCAGAATATTACTATATTACAGTGAATCCCGCGGTGGCGCACAGCCAGCTACCATGAAGAAGGTTCAGCACTCCAGAAGACTAAACCAACATTTATCACTGACTTCCAGGAAGAAATATCACTTTACACAGGCAGTATCGTAAAATCTCACCCGGCCAGAGAATAACCACATGTGCTTAAAATTATTATATGTTCTTGTAGTTTTCAAGGCGTCTTCTACAGATGCTTCTGAAGATGTCAGACGACTCTATAAAGCTGGGTTTTTGCAGTGGAGGGGGTGGGTTGTGAATGAATAATATAGCATTTAACAATGTGTAATGTTGGCACCGAGGTGAGGGGGTCATCACTGGGACTGATTCCTCGCTTGCGGAAATGCTACGCTCAAGGTTGTTTCACTGGCGAGCGGCCGTCCTCGCTGTCATGTGTGCGATTCCACAAAACATGCCTCACCTTTAACTAAGCATGCGGCTGAACAGGAAGAGAAGAACGCAATTAACTGTCAGCCAGACAACAGGCAGGAAAATTGACCTGAGACAAGATGTCAGTCACATTTCTACATTACTGGCATGCCCCCTCACCCGCACCCCGCAGGCCATAAATCCATCCCTTATTAAATGAAGATAGTGTTTTCACCACAAAATCCACTTATAAAAAGCACAGAAGGTTAGAGCAGAGTTTTAAAGTCAGGGAAAAAAACAAGGAGGAAAAGAATCTCTATTATCGGTATATTAAATACTGATGTTCTCTTGGCTTGGGAAACTGCCCAATTATTTGATGCCTTTATGTTTTTCCTGAATTGCATTGTGGGAAAAAATTAGGAACAACATGGACATCTCACAGCCCTCCCTGGCAAGTTCTATATATCAAAATTAAGATGACGATCTTGTTCAATTCAGTTCAATTCAATTCAATTTATTTTTATATAGCGCCTTTTATATAGTCTTCCCTAGGTGCTTTACATGGATTTGTTGTGACGTCTCGTTAGGGAGAGTAATACAGAATGAGAAAAAGGAAGGAAAGAGATTAAATAAAGAAAACTAGATGACAATGTAGGAGAGGAACCAAAAACTCTCTAGTAAGGAGAAACAAAACCTATGGGTGTCGACTGGCTGCCCAGCCCCCCTGGGCATGCTGACGTTACTGAAGACAGAACAGAGTGGACTTGCTTGCTAAAAGGCAGGTATAAGCTGTGATTAAGGATCAAGACAAAGTCCATCAATAAGTCTGTCCTCCACGCTGGCCTGTGTCGGGTGGCACTGAAGGCTGCACCCACAATGATACAGTTCATAGGTCCCATTTGCGATGTCATCCCTCCATGGGGTTGAACCTGGACTCCAGCTAAGATGGTGCCCACCCAGGGTACCACCCGGACATGTGGGACAGCAGAGAGCATGGATGGTCAGAACATGCTTTGACACATAAATGGACCAACATAGTAGATAAAAATGGCATGTACAGCAGCACCAGCAGCCATAGTTACGGTGTATGAGGTTGCAGGTAAACTGAATAAGAGGTCTTCAGTCGAGATTTGAAGACAGAGACCGAATCCACATCCTGAACTCAGACTGGTAAACCATTCCACAATATAGGGGCCTTGTAGCAGAATGCTATACCGCCCACTGTCAATTTATTTATATGTGAAACGACAAGGAAACTTGCATTCTGTGATCAGAGTGGATGATGCGGCCTGTAAACTTGAAGTAATTCTGTCAGGTAGGCAGGAGCTGGACCGTTAAGTGCCTTATATGTAAGTAGGTTGACAAATGACGGCTTAGTGGTCGGCACTGTGATTTCACAGGTCCCCCACTGTGGGTTTGAATCCCACTCCTGGATCAGCATGTGGAGTTTGCATTGCTTTGTTGTTCTTATATGGGTCTTTCCCAGGTTCGATGGTTTCCATCTGAAGTCCAAATTCATACACTGGGCTGAACTGGTGCCCCAGTTTTGCCCTTAGGACGTGATGAACTGCTACCTGTCCAGGGTTTTCCTTGTCCTTGCGCTGGATAGTTGGAAATTTGTATTTCCTCTAAAGTGTGGTTGGCTTCTCTACTGTGCTCATATTTATACCCTGTTACACTATCAGCACTGAAAGAACATGAATCTCCCCATCAGTTACAGACACAAACCCTCTCCAAATGGCCAGGATCGCATTCAGCTGGTCCCGACTCGGAGCTTTATCGGCATCACAGTGATTTCATTAGGCACAGCCGAACTTTAGGAGCAAACGCTACACTCCATCTCCAAGAAGACTGGTTTCCACGAGGACCAGACGAACCGAGGGTGGGGGGACGTCTCGCTCGCCTTCTATGGTGCTTTTTTTGCGAAGCCCTATTGGACGGGGAAGCAAAGAGGGAAAGTTGTGCTGAAGTGCCGCAGTCTTTGTGCCGCAGTCTTTGTGTCGCGGTGTATTAGTCAGAGCGGGATCAGCCAGATCTTCACACGGCCTACAGACGGATGTCGTCACAGGAGCCCCGTTTCCAAAGCCTTGTTGTTACCCTGCTGAATGGAGCCCATTATTCTTTAATAGTATTTCTGGTATACGGTTATCAGAGTACAATTGCCGGTGCACAGGATCTAAAACTAATTACGTACATTCCACTGAAAAATGATCATTATTGCTGCCTGTGGGACCAATTTTCTTCCCTCACAGAGGACCCCTCCCATGGCCTGGTCACTCCAAATGCACCAGAGACCAGATGGGGTGTGATAAATCACGGCTGCCGAGCTCGGCACAGCAAGACTAGCATTATTCTATATTGGCACCAAAGTAATGCTTCATTTTTTACTTGCCTATCATGCATACAAATTATAACGTATATATATTCAGATATTGGCGGTTGATTTCTCGAGTGAGATGCTGTGGCACTTTCCAGCAAGGTGCTTCACATGACGGTTTCCTCTTAAAATGCACAGAAGTGTGTTTTAAACTATAAATATATCTTTATATTACTGACAAGTTGCTCGAATTGCGGGATGAGCTAGAACAAATGGGTTCATTGTCTGTATGACTGTAGATTCAGTAATGATGAAAGGGCACGCTTAACAGTCCATTAATTACCCTGCACCGCCGCATCGTTGTGATTAACTGTTTCTGACATGAAGCTAAATGCTAATTTTTGCACTTCTGTCATGTTTATGATGTTATATGTTTCGTATTATGATCAATAAACTGAGTACAGGCAGTCCCCAGGTTAAGAACATCTGATTTGCAGACAACTCGTACTTACGAACAGACCACCATTAAGCCCATTTTATAAAAAATTTTGGTTAAATACAATGGTTTGTAATAACAGAAACACACACTGCTTTATGACACTGATGAAAACATCGTGTGGCTTCAGCGGTTTGTCAGCTCGAGATACAATGCAGTACTGTATGCAGGTACTGTATTCTTATTTTTCCAACTTGCGTACAGATTAGACTTAACAACAGACTTAGGGAACGGATCTCATTCATAACCTGGGAGTTTTCTGTACTCAGAGGGGTCACAGTACTCGCTATCGGCCATCAGATCTTTACAAATGTACAGCTCCACTGACCTTTCACATAAGTTAAAAAAAAACACAATAGTTCAGAATTATTGTTGTTTTTCAGAATGATTGGATGACACGAAGCCCAGAATTCATACCGAATAATTGCCCCTGGAAGGTACTGCTCCACTGCATAGCTGTGATTGTTTAAATCATTACCCGTAGGAGGGATGATGCACTCTTCTCCGTTCATCATTCACACATCTGCGCCCAGATGCTCTAAGACCAGTTATGAGCACATTCATGACTCAGATCTATAAAAAACAAGGCCCTCCCTCATGCCTTTGTTTGGAAAGGCGGGGTGGTAAAAATCACTGCCAAACAATACTAATGATGTCATACAATACTATTGATGTCATAGATACATACGTGTGAACCATCCCTCGTTTCCCCTTCAACTTGTCCATCTTATATAGTCGTAAATACCCTATGATAGACCAGCATCCTATCCAGGGTGTCCCAAGCCTGATTACTCCCCATAACTGGTTATGGATGATGGAGGGAAGTTAAAAATGGAATAAAATAGGGAATTCTTTCTTGTTCTTGGATTGGCTCTTGGAGAAAACTGAATTGTTTTTGAGGATACTCTAAAAGCATACTGTCACACACAACAACATTAGCTCAATAACTCAAGTTACTGAAGCATGCTGCAGTTCCATTTAATCCTAATTGATCCCTGGATTTGCCTTGAATGGTAAACGCTATACATTGGCTTTTTAACTGATTAGCTCTCCACATGCTCTGCACACACGCTCGTCTCATATCCACTCCCCCCTGTCAGGGAGAATAAGATTTCAGACAGATACCCTCACCCTGCCGTTATGTTAGCCATTCATAAAACTCATTCATAAGCGAGCCCAATTACATACCATTGTAGTGATAACCCAAAGACCTGCCTACTAACAGTATGGAAACAAATAAAGAAAATTCTGGAACACTGCTGGGGACCTCTTCTCTGCTGTTGGCAGCTTTCTTTAATAGATGTGTAAATAACAGCTAGAATAAATGCTAGTATTATTAGTTATAGCATGTGTGGCTATGTGGCCACTGCAGGAGATATTCAGCCATGCTAACGACTTTTACTCATTCGTAGTTACAATTCAGGGCAGTCACAACGAGTCACGCCATGCGCCGAATGCATATTTGGCTAATATTTCATTGCTAATGCCTTTACTTATAAAGCTGTCATGATGACAGAATCACAAGGGCAAGGGAGCAGAGTAAAGAATAAGTATTCAACACAACAAGCAAACACACGTTATAATTGGGTGCTAAACTTTCAGTTTTCATGCAAACCCCCCCCCCCCCCCCACTGACCCTTTTGTTAAGTCACTTCCTCTTTATGTTGACTTCAATGCTCCATTGGTTGGAAACAATATAATAAGTGGAAAAACCATAACGCGTCGACGACGCAGTCAGTGAGTGTTTAGCAGCGTCTTATGAAGATCCGTGTGCACATTTTAATGGGCATTTATGGGGAAGGAGAAGGGGGGGGGCACCCAGGAGATGGCTGGAAGCCAGAGGAGGGAGCGGAGGAGAGGGAGAGAGGTGAGGAGAGACGCAGAGACTGACAAGGAGGGTCGGCGGTGAGCGCGGTGGGGGGGGCACCTTGCCTGACCCCTGTGCGTGATGAATGATGGGGTACAGGATGCAGGGCGCCAATGTGGGCCAGATAGCCACGGGCTCCTCCATTGCCATGCTGCTGTCGCATGCCAAGGGAGATGGGCAAAGGGCGCGGGCGGGTCATCGCCTGAGAGCCTATTCCGCTACAAACTCTGTCGTCCCTCCAGCTACCTTTCCCTACACCTGTGACTCATACTTCTTCTCACCTTTGCATGTAATTGCGTGAGACATAAGGAGATACACCTTGCCCGCCAGTCACGGCGACAGCCCCCTTATATGCCATGCTGCACCAAAGCTGGTACAATATTAATTACCCCCATGCTTCAGACCTGTGCCTTCCTTAGCACTGGCACCTGGATCATCGATTGAAGGAAACCTGCAAATGAGGTCTCGCTTCCCTCGAACGCAGAGAATATATGTGTTTCGAGAGATGCCCGCTGACGGCGGGCGGGGGGAGGGGAGCGAGCCCGCGATTATATCGAATGAAAGAATTCAATTTGGGTGCCGGTTTATCACCGAGGCGGAGGGGGCGCGTGCTTGTCAGAGATTGGGAGTAGGAGCTCGTAAATCACCTCCACACCCTGAGGGCTGCTAGGGAAATCCGAGGTGGGGAGGGGTAGGGGGGGTGAGGGGGGGGGGTTGAACATGTCACTCGCATCCCCAGCTCAGTGGGGCAAGAAAACGTCTGCAGCTGCAGACAGCGTGAGAAGCCCTCCCGAAGGCAGAGTGCACCCTGTACCAATCTCCCCGCCTTTCTTGCTGCACGGTTGCTTCCAAAAACCTGCGACGGCCCAACGACTGGCACAGGATTAAAGTGACGCAGCTTTGAGTGATGTCTTGCATCCCAAAACTCTTTGACTGATGTTTTTTTTTCACTGCAGCCAAGCCACGTCAGACATTCTGAAAGCATGTAGAAGAACTTTGAGACACAGATGTGAAAGCGAGGCTCTTAAAGACCCAGGACCTAGACCTGTGAGGCGCAGCTAGCTGAGGAGAGGCCCTGGTTTCTGTGAAAGCCCCTTATTGCACTTAACTGCCCCCATGTTACATCGGGACACCTACTGCAAATGGTGCCACTAAAATAAACCGAAACAACTAACTAAGTACTCGTTTAGGGTGGAGCACAAATGGTCAATCATTGCTATTTTTCTGCTAAACCTGGAATACAAACAAATTGAAAGATGTTCTACTGAAGAGGTTCAGGTCAAGGACCTTGGAACTCAGCCCTACAGCTCCTGTGCTACAGAGTAGCCTCCATTAACCAACCATTACTGATGGGGATGTCCCTGTTGCTATTGGTTTCTTCTCCGCTGCATCACCAGACAGCTTCAGTCATAGGGGGAAGTCATCCTCACCTAGTCGTCTGCAAGTTGCTCACGGAGACGTCGCCCCAGCACAACGAGAGGTGTGTGAGGTTTCATATGGCACGCCTCCTGTAAACACCACTCCAATGACTCCATGACCATACCGAATGACCACCGTCTAAGAGCTTGTGGTGGCACCAGGTAGGTCAGTGTGCTCACCTAAACCGGCAAGGAGCTTCAGAAGACCCTGATGCTGTTATTGCAGATGTAATTGGATACAATTACAATTGCGTAGCTGGATTTAAGATGAGCGTAATGAATGTAACGGTGAAACTAAATGTCAAGTGGACCGTGGTGTATCCCCCCCCCCCACCGGCTCTCTGTATGCTACCTACCAGGCTTCCTGCAGTGAGGGCTGCTGGCCTGCCCTTATGAGGACCATAAAAATTAATCTCTTAAACGACGTGCTAAAATAAACAAGCTTAATCAACCGTGGCTCGTATAGCGGCCAGGAAGTGCCTTTGCTGACGACAGGAGCATTAGCAGAGCAATCCTCTCATTTTGCGGGCCCCCGCCTGGAGATGTGAGGCTGCCCGTCTCCTCTGGGTGCATGTTCCTCCGGTTGCCACACGACATGGCCCCCCTTTCTTCAGCCAGACCCCAACTCTGCTGACTCAAGCGATAACGTGGAGAGCCAGTGGAAATAGCGGTGCTCTGATCTCCAATCTCTCAATGCTTAAAGCGCTCCATCCCCGTCTCCCCTAATCCCAAATTGGACAGGTTAGGCCTCCTGATTGGCCTGTCAGGCATGCCTGTTATCACCTGAGAGTCACCTTGTCTTCTGACAGCATCGGGGGGGGGGGGTTAATCTCTGCCAATCCCGGACACGCTGCAGACGGACTTTGACTGACAAGTCAGGCTCGGTTCTGTGCTGCTGGACCCCAGCGAGTGGAGGCTGCCGTCACGTCATCCATAAAATAGTCCCCAACCCCCATTGAACCCTATTGCAGCTATAGGTTAAACTTAGCAGTAAAGGCTAATAAATTCACTGGCAGCTTTCATGTTTAGCATCTCGGTGTATATGTGCACAGTAGTGCGTGAGTGTAAATGAGCAGCGACCCCACCCGCGGGCCCAGGGGACACGTCATTACACGGTGTTAGTTGCCATGGCAGCTCCGGGGGGCACCAACATGGTCAGATTACAGAGCAGGGGTGATGAGCGGGTGCCATTATTGGATTCCATGTCCCCAGTTCAGAACGAAGGCCAGTCTCAGCCTCAAGGGGCCAGAACTGAACATGGAGCAGCGAAAGTCACATGGTGGTGAGGTGAGCAGCAGTTGTTCTGGCTGCTGTGTAACTCCGCGGTTAGCGGCTGTCTTGCCCCCCCCCCCCCCTTGTTGGGGAGCTGAAGTGGTTGCCTGGTTACAACCTCTTAAAGCAACAGCGGCACTCGTGCTCTTTTTTTCGGGGGGGGGTGGTATGGTGGGGGTATTGGGGGTTGCCGAGTGGGGGTGTGGAAGCATGGGAAGGGTGCTAACAAGCCGACCCCTGGATCCCCTCTCCCAAGATCCCCAGCAGCTTGGGAGACACCGGGAAAAGGTGGTTTGAGAAAACGACAACCTCTGGAACTGGAGCAGAAGCAGAGAGCCGCGCCAGGCGGTCAGAGAAGCGCCGCAGTGTCGTCATGGCGATGCTGGGGAGCATAATGCTCACAGGCTCTGGGTGTGAATCTAAATGCACCACTGAGTGCGCGGCCCGAAGCAGCCAATGAGCTGAGGGGGTCAGGGTGCCTATTCACAAACTGGAACTGGGGCACGAAATTAACAAACTACCCATAATGCCATTTTTCTGGTTTCCATTATGAAAAAATAACTGATACAAAAGTGCCGATACAAGAGGGTTTCTCCCTGCCCCCCAAACTCCTTTGCCTAAGAACCGAAATCGAATTGCAGATCTTAAAAAAATAGCCTTTGTTTCAAAAGAAGTTGTTTGTTTGTGTAATAGATGGGGGGAAAAAATGGCGATTCCCCCAGGCATACCATAATGGGATGAAATTGAAAAGTAACGTTTGCGCATTAAACACCATTAACTTTGATCCCACACCGTCAAAGCGGAGCCCTCGCTGTTTACTGAATCTCCCATTGGCTCCTACTGTGAGAAGATAATTGTGCCGGGCCGTTTGCATACAATTCGCTTAATTATCGTCGCCCGTGACGGGAGGTTCCGGTCCAGAGAAGCAGAGAGGGGGGCGGTAGTTCTCGAGGTACGTGTGCAAATGGTCTCGACTCTTGATGCCCCGGCCCGAAGCAGGATGTCACATGCGATGGTGCTGCATGGGTGCTAGCGCTCAGCGGCCCCGGGGGTTTAATGAGGCACATTGCTGCTGTTGGAGGTAACGGCCAGGAACAGAGAAGCTCTGTAAGTCGGCTTCTCCTTAAGCAGCTGGGCTGTACTTAGCAGCTCACAGCTACTCCCGCTGGTAACGGGCATGTGGAGGAAATGAGGCACAGGTGCAGAAAGGCGCATGCACACACAGACACACACTCACACACACACACACACACGCATGAACACACACACATGCACACACACACATGCATACACGCATGCACACACAGACACACACACGCACACGCATGAACACACGCACATGCACACACACACATGCATACACACATGCACACACATATGCATGAACACACGCACACACACACATGCACGCACACATACACACATGCATGCACTTGTCGGGTAAACATATCTTTATGGGGGCGCTCATTCATGTGCAGGAAAAATGCTAATGCTAACTATGACAACCTTAACCCCTACCCACCCCTAAACATAACCATAAGTAACCGTCTACAGCTGTCCAGGGCCAGGAAACTGGTCCCCATAAGATAAAAAAAAAATGGATATTCATCACGTTGTGGGGACATTTGGTCCCTAAAAGGTAAGGCATACCTGGACCACACACACACACACAGTCACACACATAGAAACATACACAGATGCACACAGACAGACAGACATACAGACACACATGCAGACAGACACACACGTCGTACTATGCAGAAAAGTGCCTGATGCACCTGTCTGGCTCGCTGCCCATCTCAGCCCTCCGACAGCTCAAGGCTTCCTAAGTGTAATTAATGCACTGGTAATGATGCAGAAAAGTTGTGGGTATGTAACAAAACACATTTCGCCCCTCCCCAGAAAAACTCTGCAGGAGAAAATTGGCCCATGCACATGCCGTTTAAAATGAATAATAATGAAAACAGACAAGCAGGGGGGCAAATTCTGCCATTGTCATATTTCTATCATATCATCCAGAGGTAATATCAAGTAAATGGCCAGGAATATACAGGAGGAATAAAGACAGCAGAGTGGGTGGTTAAGAAGGCTCTGGGTAAAAGGTGTTGGGGGGGGGGGGGCAGCGGGGGAGATAGCGACTTGCCCCCCGGGCGATCGATCGGACATGGATTCTGGCACGGTTGGCTTCCATGAAACGATTACCGGGAGTGAATACACGGAGGCTTAATTGGTGAGGCGTATTGATTTCTCCTTCGATGATGAACACTGAGCACATCGTAGCTGCTGGCAGTCGATCGGCAGACAAAGGGAGACGTGTCGCACCAAGGGTCTGGTCTAATACCTTAATCATGCTCCATAACTGAAAAATGAATCTCACCGCTGCTATTTTACATGGGACCCATGTGCATGGCCATGAGTTCCCATGATAGACCTGCATCCATCTGTGGTTCCTATCCCATGGAGGTTTTCTGTCGAGTCTCTGACATTCATTCAACCTCAAGCCTCGGGAGATACATTTAAGTCATTGTTTACCCAGCAAGTCGCCTGTTTCAGCTGCGAGTAAAACACTGACGAGGATATAAAGTCGGGGGATGCCCCTGTGACGGGCCGGGCTTTGAAGAAGGCTCGTGTTCTGATTTACAGACAACGCCGCGGTTTCTGTTACAGAATCACAGCCTCGAGGGGTCTGGGCGAACTGGAGCATGGAAACAAGGCAGAGCCAAAATGGCTCCTTCTCGACTGGGGAGCTCAGCCGCACTTAAAGGGAGCAATGGGGCAGAATACCACCAGCTTCCTACCAAAAAGAAAATCTCCCACAATGCACCAGAGAAGACATTACAATCAGAGGCAGGCTAATAGGATAACTGCTCTCACTCATCACACATTAATTATATCATATTCATTTTATAATATTTCCTAATACCTGTCTTTGTGCTTAACGAGGACAATTCGGGCTTCTTGGTGTGCAGGACACCGGTTGGGACTGACAGAGAGCTTGATATGTTGGCCACCCTGCTAATGAGTGGCCCCATAATTCTTAATATTCATGAAGATGAGGGGTATTGGATGCCCCCCTCCCCCCCCCGCGTGGAATCTTGGGCTTGCCACATCGATTGTGCTCAGAGGGCAGATGGGTTGGGGGACGGCGTTAGGGGCGTCCACAGCCGTCCAGCGCCATCGATCGTAGGCTCCCTGTGAGAGGGCCGCTGTCTCAGATAAGACGGATTAAGCCACTGGGGCGGCGCTGGTGGCTTGATGTCTCCCACTTCCTCTGGTCCCCTCCAAAGCTCTACATTCAGCAGCGCACGTAAGGCGTCTGAGCGGTCAGGGGCGTTGCTCTGTTTCACAGCCCATGTCACACGTCACGTCTTTAACGACACTCCCGCGTAGCGCCGCGATCTAGGAGGAAAGCGGCTGACCGGGACAGTACTGCACTCTGATCGGAGTTCCTTACAGTCTAAAGCTATTTGGTCAGTCTGTGGATCTCTGCGCTGTCTAGCTGTTCAGCTCCTCATGTCGCTGTGCTGTTGCGCGAGGCTCAGTAATGACATCTGGCCCCTGGGTTAACATCTCGGTCATTCTCCCAGTAATGGGCATTACGTGAAATGTAAAGGTTTAAATGTGTCCATGTAATGGGAAAGAGTAGCTATCCTGCTGCAGGAAGTCATTATTCCTCAAGGAAGCAGCAGAGCTCCCCTGATAGGCACACAGGTTTGGCCCATGCAGGGAGGATCTGCTCTGTGACAGCAGGCTTCCTGTGAAGCGCTCAGTTACTTTCCTGCTCTTAATGTTGTGTTTTTTCTTTTTTTTTTTTTGCAAAAATGTTTCACGTCCATTTTTGGCCCTTTTGCACTGCCTCCGAGCTAAAGCGCCAACAGCAGCCACCCGGATCCTGGGAATGACACTAACTTCAGTACCATCTGGGCCCCTGGAGCTCGCAGACATCCGGGCCGCCACGCTGTCTAGGGTGAGGATTCAGCATGATTCAGCCTGCCGCTCTGCTTCCGCCATGAAGTTGTGGGGACAGCGAAACCTGGAATGTAATAACCCCCCAGTCCCTTCTAAGCCAGCCCACCCTGATCACACCCCATGTGGGTTGGGGCACAGGCTGTCCCTGGTTTCCATGCCCCTTCCCCTCTGGTGGGCTGGGTGAAGTTCCCGCTCCGAGGTTCACGACTCGAGGCTCACGACTCTACAAACTGCAAATCCCATCTGGCATTCTAGACACAAATCCTTACAAAAGGGCGCCAGGACTGTGCTCCGAGTGGAGTGAGGGTAAAAGATGGGAGTTACCCACGGCCACTCACCACACATCTTGCTGCGGCGACTCGGGAGCAAGCGACGGCATGGTCTGCTCGGCCGGGCCGTTGGCATAAACATAAAGAAACATCTGGAAAGAACGGGGAGGCTGCCTTCACTTGCAGCTGGACATTGATGGATTATATAAACCATTATTGGACATGCCAGTTGTCCCCAGTGGCATCTCTGAAGCTCTGCCCGCCCTTATTGTCCCCAGAACCACATGAAGAAGTTCTTGCGGGGAGGGGGGAATCAGTTCCGCTGCTCCCCATGTGGTCCGTTTTCATTTGTTTGATTTATCACACAACCAGCACCAAACAAATGCCATAAATTCTATAAAGCGAGCTCTGCTGATCCAACATTACCCAGTGCAGGAAATGATACAGGAGCAAACGCAGCCTCCGAGCTACCTAACCGAACTCCCATTCGGAGAGAGCGGCGTTCCTGGGGGGGCTGCGGGCGAAGCGATTCTTATAGCCCGGTTTGCGCACAGCCACCAGGAAGCTGGTGCGTAGGACTGAGACGGCGGTGTGCATTAGAGGATGCCTCAGGCCTTGGTCTCAGTGCGTCACCTACTTAGTCAGGTGCACTTGGTTGGGGGGGCGGGGGGGGGGGCTGTGGTAGGAACGCGCTGGGGCGGCTGCCTCACCGCTTTCCGGCGTGTCTGCCTGACACGTAGCAGCTGGAAATGCAATTTGGCATCCAGCTGTCACGAGCTGCTCCCCCCCCCACCGCCATCTAACGGATGTGACCCAAATTATGGGATGCCGGAGTGTGCTGTGCCATCTCATATGACAGCGATACTTATCAATTCATCAGCAGCCCACCCCCCAGCCGTGGATGTTTTTCTTTAAGCGACCCTGGGTGCGACAGGGAAGGGGCAGGATCCGCGTGCTGGGGGGGGGGGGGGCACCAAGCCTCGGCTACCTGCAGTGGAGGTGTCACTTTCAGTAAAGAAACCTGCCTTGCTCCCCTACTAACCCTTTTCAAACACATACCTCCTTCTCTTGTCTCTTCCCCACCCACCTGACACTAAATTAATTCCATTCACAACCCCTATTATTAGAATTTCGTGATCTCAGCTCCTCCTTTGGCAAAACCTTGTCTGAGTCTCTTAATAATAAACCTTTCAATCAAGGTTCAATTTGTGAGCATGAATGGAGTCTCGGGCAGTACATGGGTAGAGTTTTCTTAACACTTACAGAAAATTCCATTGTTGCCCCGCGGACCTCTCTTCATGTACGCCTTTGTTATCATGTCCATGTATGGCCATTTAACTGAACGTTGATTAATTTTAGGGGAAGACTTTGCTCATGCGCGGTTATAATCCAGCGAGGATGGCGCATCTGAGCCTTCTCTGGTTCATTCTGCATTTTTACAATATCCTAACCCCCTCCCCCACCACTGCTATCCCAGGGACTGGATTACCTGGCTGCCGTCACACAGGAGGGGCTAGAGAAATTACGTTGCTTTTGTCTGGAGTGGGAGGGGAAGGAAAAGGAGGGAGAGAGAGCTGGATTCAAAATCTCTTCATGCCAAACTGACCCCTCCCTCAAAATAAGGCTTCAGGATGCCCCCTTAAGGCCCCTCCTTTCAGGGGCGTTTCTTCACCCTCCTGCTGCTGACCACCGTCCATCCGCCACCGCTCTGTCCTCCTCATCGCATCTGCTCCCTTTGTTAACCTATCGGGGGTTGGGGGGGGGGGGAGGGGTGGAAGGTATGGGCCATAGCAAAGAATATGTCCTGCTGCTATTTATAATCCGATCCTCCCCGATGCCGCTCTACCTGACAAAAAAATAAATAAATAAGTGGGGAAAAAAATATCGCTCGCCGTCAAGTTCCCTGACAGGGATTTTTATTTATTTATATTGTGGGATTGAGCAGAAGTAGAAGCACAGTCGCTGGTTCCCTCACCACGTCGACGTGCGCTGCGTTGTGGTGTAAAGCTGCACCAACTCTGGCACGTGCGTCGTACACCACATGCATCGACTCGCTCCGGAATAAATAGGTGACCTCACTGGACCCCAAGCGATGGCTACACCTCTCCTGCGGCTGCACCGGCACTAGATGACCAGCAGGGGTCAGACGTGCTCTGCTGGTCCAGGCGCACTTTTTCGGGAGGACGATTACACAACGCGGAGGCACGATCTCGCCCTCGATGCGCTGCCTCGCGGACTGTTCGAAACGCAAGGTGTTGGACACGTTTCCTTTGATGTCTCTTGCCTCATCGGAACATCTCCATGCCGCACACGCAGGCACGTGCAGGGGTGTGTGTGTGGACATTCAGGTGTACCTGCCCAAAGTATGAGAGAGGGATATTAACCTCACCCCCCATCTGTGGTCCCTCCCAGATCATGTGTTGGAGTGGTATTCATGAGCTCGGCATTCCAGCCTCCACATGCAAACACCCACATGTCCAGAGACACAGGGAGGGAGGTAAAGGGCCCCAGGGCAAGCTTCATCACCTTCCCCTCTTTTTGCTGTGGCTCCACACATCTGAATCCCCCCCCCCCCCACCCAGTTTTCTCACTCTCATTCCAGAAAAACAACAGGTCTTTCTATATAAGCCTGATCGGATACAGGGAGAGGTGTGTGCGCGTGTGTGTGCGTGTGTGTGTGTGTGTGGTGGGAGGTGTGCTATTTTGGCAAAAAAAAAAAAAAAATACACAGACATATCACTGTCCTCAGTTACCATGGCAATGAAGCTCTGGAATATGGTAAGACCCAGGAGTGAATGGGATGTGACTGGGGTTTGTGGAGCCCTGATTGCATCGCTGTGTTCCCGAACGCGAGCGTGGCCCTTTAAAGTGGCTGCTGCAGGACAGAGAGGCAGGGCTGCAAAATGCAGGGATCCCAAAGGAGGGCCACATGCTGCACGAGATAGAGCGCTCGCTCCCCGTTTTAATTACTCAGCGCTTTCCACGCAAGCCATCTATGTTTTAACGCCTTCTGTCATCCATCTGCATTTGTTGCAGGCAAATAAAGGATTCTCTTTGATGGACTCACTTTACCTGGACAGTGCGCGTGTGGATACCCACAATGCACTGCACGCAGCGATAGCTCTCCTCCAGCCCGCCGGCATGAGGTGCAGCACTGCCGATTGAAGCAAGACTCCCGACTGGTGACCGCAAGACCCAGAGAGGATGGGCAGCTGGAGAAAGGATCTTGGTGTTATCAGTGTGTGAGAAGGGCAGTAAGGGTCCTATCCCCTGTAGGGCACACAAACCGAGCTGTACCACAAAGACACTCATGTGACATGATGCAACAGAACTGGTGCCAAAAGGTGGACCCTCTGGGCTGAATGAAACCGGTTCAGCAGGGGGATTGAAAGTGGGGAAAGCAGATTTACAGATGCAACGCGGAGTGGGAGGTACACTCCACCCGAAACACGGGCCAGCTGAGCATGGGGGGTGAGGAGGGGCATAGTGAGTCACCTCTTGGTTTTCCGGTTCTGCTTGAATGGGAGATTTACAGAGACATACAGGTCAGGGATGGAAATGTTATCCAGAATAAGGTGTCACGTTGTCCTCTGTGACACGTTAGTGGAACCAGAGGCGGCTTTGTGTGGAGTCTGCTAATTAGCGAGAAAGGCTAAGCCTCAGGCGGGGGAGGGGGGTCGCTCTGGGAGGGGGGCAGAAGGACCGACGATTGCTTCACATATCCTCACCTTCCTGTCATACCGCCAGGTGTAGGCTTAGACTGAGTGGATGGTCTGTTCGTGGTTTCAATAACCTACACAGGTATGGGGGGGCAAATTAAGGCTGGAAGCCAATATGTAGGTGAAATGCACACTCAATAGGTGATGAGCTGCGGGGTGAATCTTCCTCAGAGCGACAGCCAGTTCTCTGGGCCAGAAGGAGCGGGGAGCCCCCTCCGTCACGGCGTTCTGGATTAAATCTCCGTCAGAAGCGATCGGTTTAAGGCTAAATTTTAATTACGCTGCCTGGGCTCGGTGATTCGCCAATCTTTGGAGTGCGCGTGAGTCTGGGGCCGTGGCAGCGGCGGGCCTGACAGTTTGGTGTTAATTACACGCAGGCCGCCAAGCCAAGCGTGTCCATGCACCCCCCCCCCCCCCCCCCCCCCCC
>JAODJU010000115.1:1309370-1330189 GCA_026776725.1 Gnathonemus echidnorhynchus
CTCAGGGGCGGGGGGGGGGGAGGGGGGGGAGGGGCGACAGTGCAGCCTTTGCATGAACAAATAGCCAAAGTCAACAAGTAATTTGTTTTTTTTTTTCCACTTAATGCTATGGTATACCAAGGGAAACGTTTGAGCAGTGACGTTATGGCAAACAGAATCCCCCCACCCAACAAGTGCAACCTGGTATCTCAAAACTAGTAGGTACAGTATATGATCATTCTTTAGGGGGAGTGATGCATCACCCACTCCAAGGCCCAAGCACTCTGGGAAAGGCGCTATATATATATGTATATATACGTCAATTAGCCAAAGATTGAGTGTGATGAGGTTTTTCCATTTCAGTCCTGTCTGCCAGGCTCACATGCCGCCCCAAAGAAAACAAGGCTGAAATTTGGGGCACTGTCCTGTCATTCAGTTTTCATGTACGATGGAGACACAGACCCGTCTCCCGCCGCGATGCGTGCATGTGCATTATGGGGGTTTAAATCACACGCATCCCAAACACGCATCCGTTAGACTGGGCAGTGCGTCTGACACCGGCTGCCCCTCCCATGTTTCTGTTCTTTCCCACAACCTCTCGGGTGCGAGGTCCTGATCGGAGGTTCCCCGTGGGATGTTGACCACATTCGACCGCATTTAACCGTGATTAGCTGTTCTAAATAAGGAGACTGTGATTTGTCGCCGGTCGAAACGCGGTCAATAGACAGTTTAGCGGTGGCGGCCCAGGACACCAGCGAGTGTGTGGTGCCTTGGACAATAGCCCAGATGTGGAAGAAGAGGGACAGGGAGCTGGATGTGTACAGATGGTCCCCATTTAGCACAGGCCTCCCCCCAGCCTAACCTGGTTACCTTTAGGTCAGACAGTCATGCTGACCACACCGCCAGTGAGCTCCGGCAGTGTCAGGGCTGTTTACTGTACATGTGGACCTGAACTGGTGAGCAGTGGTGGCTTAATGGTTAGGGATGCGCACTTATAATTGAAAGATTGGTGGTTTGAATCCCTGACCAGCAAGGTACCACTGAGGTACCCTGAGCAAGGTACCGCCCCCAAACACTGCTCCCTGGGTGCTGAATTAGCTGCCCCCTGCTGTGTCACATATGGGTTAAATACAGAGGACATATATTGTTGTTGTGTGTCAACACTGATCACCTAATTCTATTCTATTCTAACTAGCTGGGAGTTTCAGTGATCTGCCGTTCTTCTCCACGACGCCTATCAGTCTGCACTGATTTCACCGGAGTCTCCCAGCTTTGAGACTCCTGGCCGGGTCTTACACACGGCCTAGTCCGCTTGACTCTCTTCTGAGCTTCCGGAAGGATGGAGATGTGGTGAATCAGGGTCAAGTTTCCAGTGGTACCCTCCTGTGGAAACCACCCTCAGGACGGTGGTAAAAGGCAGGGGTGCAGGGGGAGGAAACCATCGGCAGTGCGAGTCGGGGGGGTGCCACAGGGGCGGGCATGGCGACAGCACTGGGGCCTCGTTCCGGTGATCTCTGGCATTTCCAGCATGACTGATCACTAGATCCAACAGGTAACCCAATTAACAGAACCCAGCTGCCTCTGGGTGTGCTAATTACCTGGTTTGGGTGTTATAGGGTCAGCTAGAGGGGAAGGGGTGGAGATGAGTGCTTGTGGAGACCTGGGGGGAGGCGCAGCATGGAGGGCCGTTCTGTGGGACTTTTCCTGCTCCTTTGAATTTTAGGGAAATTATTTTTGTTAGGTCAGTTGGGTTCTCTTAATCTGGACCCACTTTGGCTTCAATTATTCTCATGATCAGAACCTGTTTAGTTAAACCCTGTTGTCCCACCTTTTGCCTCAAACCCCCAACCCTCAACAAAAGACCAGAAACATCACATGGCTACGGTCCTGCAGTCACCTGGGGTGCGTGAGATGTTAGGGCAAGCCTCTGCCCCCCCCGAGCCCCGTGCCCCAGTGCGCTCTCGATCGATCCCTTTACAAATGAGGGCCGCTCCATTTTTATGTGGCCGACAGATTACACGCAAGGTCATGTGATCCATCATTAAGACGGCATGATGTGCGTTTCTATCAGACGCGATCGACTTTATTGACGAAGCGCTCTTTCCCAAACTGCAGGGGAAAACACAGCAAGCAGTTCTCTATGCCAGGACATTCCTCTTGACCCTCACAGCCGCATGAAGTGAGGAGAGAGAAGATTAAGGGGGGAAGGGGGGCGGATAATTAAGGTCCTCGTCGATAAATATGTTGTATTTTGCCTTATCCAGGCAAAAAAAGCCAAAATCTGGAAAATTCCAAGACTGACTGAGATGGGAAAATGAGGGTGGAATAGAACAATGCAGATGTTTCTGAAACCATAATTATATTAAGTAAATTCCAAAATGAGGATAAGGACAGTAATAAACTTCCAGCTCCATCATGTTAGGCTCTTCTGGTGCTGGGGTGTGCTCCGTGGGGCAGAGTCTCTGGTTAAGGACCCCCTGCAGGCTTCACCTCCACTTGATTACAGGAGAACGACAAGCGTCCTCCGTCACAAGCGGAACGCCGCTGCAGCCCCTCAGGCTCGCTTCCTACTAACGCCTGCCGTTCTCCTCCTGTCACTCAATTATAATTGGATAGGAAATGGCAGGATGTGCTACTTCGGAGGGGGGGGGGGGAGGTTACCAAAATTGAACTCTTTACACCTCTGCCGATCGCTGTCCCCTACTGGTCACAACCGTAAGTGCGACTCGCCACTGCCAGATGAAGTCTCCCTCACGCTTCATCATCCCGGTCTATTTTTATGCGAAGGCGTTTCCATGGTAACATGCGGGGTGCGAGCAGCTTGGCTCGACTGCACGGGATCCGGGTGTCTGGGCTGCGGGGTTAACGGGGGGTGGGGGGCTGGGGGGAGACAACTGATAAACAAAGAAACAGATGCTAAATACATGCAATTGCGTTGTCGCTGTAATTATGGTGTTGATCGTGCAGCGCTAACGGCTGGCGCCCACCCTCCCTGATGGTCCGTGTCGGAGCAGTGGGGACCGGAGGCATCGGGGCGACGGGAAGAACCTGAACGCCATGCCACAAAGGGGGCGGTGCGCAGGAGGAACACAGTAAATTCCTGACCCTTGCTCTTTTCTTATGACCCCCCCGCCCCCCTGTCTGGCCCACTCCGCAGCGTGCACGATTTAACCCCCCCTCCCAGAGTCAGTCTCAGATCCACATTTCTTCTGCTCTACTTTCTTATGGAATAGGGTGATGTTACAGAAAAAGCTAGAGTCCTTTATTTTGAATTCTGGCTTGCAAAAATAAAAAAGTCTTCCGTTAGATCTATTTTTACAGTGAAACTGAAGAATACTTTTTTAGAGATTACTTCTGGCTTCAAACTTTGAATGTCTTATATAACGTTCACAACACACAAAACAAATCAATGAAAATTAGATAAACTGGAGGAATACATGCTATGGAATGAGATAATATTTATAAAATATGGGTAATTTGTACACTGCAAGCTCTTTGCGGTGATGCTGGAGATGCAAAAAGCAAACAGAAAACCTTCAGAATCCTTCAGCTACGTCTCTGAAAACCGTGTCCGTTTTCTGAACCCAAGGATCTACCTTAATGTCCCCGGAGGACATTTAGTGGGAAAAACATGAGATGCTGCAACGTGAGCGGCCATGACAGCTCTGTGACGCGTCATTTCAGCCTGAAACAGGCGGGTTTGCCTCAGGCATTGGTGATACCTGTGCCCGCGTGAATTCGCCTGCCTTTTTTATTCAGATATTATTTTCACCCTAAATCACTGGTTCAGTAATTTCACAAGTTTTAATTTTATTATATTATTCAAAAATAAATCAATAAGTGGTGTGTAATGGCTTTGAGGCTGTTACAATCACAGCAAGGGTGCTGCTTCTGGGCATATTGACAAAGCTGTAAAACATGCCTGTGTGCCCCCCCCACCCCAGTAAGGCTGTCCTTCAGGGGTGTAGCTCGATTCATGCTGGAAATGGGCTGCTCCGTTTAGTCTGGGACATTGAGATTTACTGAGTGCCAATTAAACGAGGGTGTTAGTCGCACCATGGGACTTTGTGAAGTTACCTGTAGGGTTTGTGGTCTGAGGTGTGCAGGACATTTTAGAATTGTTTCTCTGGTTGCCCGATCATTACTTAAATGATCCGACAGCCAAGCGCTCCGGTCTGTGTAGACACACCAGATTTCAAATATGCTGCCCTTTGAAAACCACGTGACTGGGATATTATTAGAGACCGTTATTTTTTTATGTCACTATGCCGACACTCAGGTTTGACCTTTGACCTTGGAAAGGCTATGGTCAGGCCCCCACTCGCCTATTGCACAGGACTCCGCTGAGACAGAGACGGCTCTTGGTTATAAAGATAATCAGAAAAAGAAGCCAGTTCCATTCCTTTGGGCCTGGGCGCTGCTCCTCGGTGACGTAAAGATGCTTATTTGAAAAGGGATGGGAAGCTTTGGAGGGGAGGAGAGGAGATTGAATCCTCTTCACAGAAAAGGCAGAGTCTCTTTGGCAGGTGTGTTTGAGAATCGATCAGAGAGAAATGTGGCCTGAGAGACACTCTTCCCCCCCCTCGTTTAAGAGGGTCGGTGACCCCAGGCTGTGGTTCCGTCTCCTTTCAGAGCCACCTCCTGCAGTAAGGAACCCCCAGTGTCAAAAATATGCTTTTCTGAAGCCTTCATCAACTGACATCTCATCTCCAATCAACCTGACTGGGCCACTTCCCCTCCATGTGTCACTCGACACGTCGCACACATCTACATTGCCCATTCAAGTTGTAGGGTCCTTACGCTTGTCTTGTCCTCGTCGCTGCTGTTTGGTGGATAAATGGCAGTTGAGTCCATTGCCTGGGACTCTGGTAGCCTGGATTTCTGCCTGCTTGACCTCCCTGTTCACCGTCCTGGGGCGTGCGCACAATCCTCTGCCCATTTCCACCGTGGCCCCTATGATGGGCTCAGGGGTCGTTTTCAGGAGCCTGTTTTTCACCATCTTTGTTACGTTTTTCCACAGGAAGCAAAAGGAAACAAACAGTTCTACTGTGGGTGCACATACTGAAAGCTGAGAAAAGATACAATTACCCTACAGGGCTGCTTTTCTGTGCGTCTGAGGCCTGCTGGGATACACTCTGCCTCCAAAAAAAACAACAACAACCAGAATCCCCCTTATACTAGTGCAAAAATGCTCCAATGTGAAACAGGACACAGAGACATTCCATTTTGCCACTTACAAGCGCATTCCTGTTGCTTTAAATCTCTTAATAAGCCATTTTACTCTATCCTTCTGATCCTATCCTGAAATGAAATCATTCACTTGAGGCGATTGCGCTCGGATTTTCCCATCCGCTGACCAAACGCATTAAATTAAACGCCGCCCGCTTGCACGGCTCTATGCTGTCGGCATGACAGACACCAACGGGAGGCTCATGCCGATATCTCATTGCAGTCGACGGCTAAGCGCAGTCAGCTGCCCTTCTGGGCCTCGCTCACGGATGCCATTCCATGACGGGTGAGGAACGGAGCCATTTCTCTGCGCTCCCTGTTGGATCGACAGTGTTTGTCTCCTGCCGGGTTTAGTCATGTCATTGGGTCACTCGGCTGCCCTGCTTCGATTCCAAGAGTTGATTTAAATGGTAGCATGTTTTTGCTGAAGCACCTTAGTTGAGGGTACTGCAGTACTGCAACTCCACTGCAAAACCAGCGGCTACATCCCATACCCAACCTCAATCACAGTCCTCTCCTTGTAAGACCACTACGTTTGGCTAGAAAATGCACCCCACCCCCCAACCTCAGTCTCCAGTCCCCATGCTGGCAGCCCCCTGCATGCGGAGGGTTTGATAGACTTCCAGATTAATCAGCCTTGACTGACTGTGCTGGGTGAGACACATCGCCATGATTCAGATCGAAACCTGCTGGCTGTGCGATCAGCCCGACTCAGTTCTTCTTGTACTCAATGAGCGTTTAAGGTCCAAATTAAACTGCTCCCCTCAGTCAGATATGAGGCACAGAGGTTATATTTTTGCTATAACTGATTTGATAAATTAGAAATCATTGATTACTGTAAACAGTAAACACAAATGATTCATTTAAAAGGCAAAAACAGAAATATTAAGTGTTCCATAATTAAATCAAGTTCAATATGAAATTATAGTGAGTTGGTTTAATGTGATTTAAACTGTACAGTTCATTAACTAAACAGTAAAGGAAACCACAGGTCACACATTCTGTGTTTAGACAATAGAGAAGGCAGCGACAGCCTGGATGGGATGTTAGTCCCTGGCAGGGCAGACTCTGACACAAGGAGAACCCAGGGGAAACACACATGGACATAAGAGGAGGACATGCATACCCCATGCACAGAACTGAGCTGTGAATCAAACCCACAAGAGCCCCCATACCGCCTGTGCTACCCATGGAGTCATTATACCACCTGAGCAACCCGCAGAGTCACCGTACCACCTGTGCTACCCGCAGAGTCACTGTACCACCTATGCTACTCGCAGAGCCCCCATACCGCCTGTGCTACCCACAGAGTCACCGTATCACCTGTGCTACCCGCAGAGTCACTGTACCACCTATGCTACTCGCAGAGTCACTGTATCACCTGTGCTACCCACAGAGTCACCGTATCACTTGTACTACCCGCAGAGGCACTGTACCAGGGTTGGGGCCATTCCGGAATGCAATCATCAATTCCAATCCAAATCAGGAAATGGAACTGGAATTTATATCTCCCTGAAACTTGAATTCAGTTCCAATTCTGTTCCTCATAGTTTCTTTTTCCAATCCCAACTCCAGTTCCATTTCCTGATTTGGATTGGAATTGATGAATGCATTCTAGAATGGCCCCAACCCTGCACCATACCACCTATGCTACCCGCAGAGTCACCGTACCACCTATGCTACCCGCAGAGTCACCGTACCACCTATGCTACCCCCAGAGTCACCGTACCACCTATGCTACCCGCAGAGTCACCGTATCACCTGTGACTTACCAATGCTGTTTTACTGTCATCTGTGAAGATATCTTTGAATAAGTGGGAACATGAAGACTGAAATGGCCTGAGGGATTCAGGACTTACCATGTTCCTCAAACTTTACTCCATTCAGATCTAGGCAGGACTAGCGGGCAAATTTCATGTATCTCTGGCTTACTGACACTGATTAAGTAATTTCATAGCACATATCCATCCAGATCCAGTATCCTTTTGTAATACTACATTACATTTTTATGTTAAGTATTACAGATTGTATCACTATTACTTTCATTCTTTTATCTTTACATATTTTTTCCAAATATACAGTGCGCACAGAAAGGCTTAATTTTGTGACAATATTGCAAAATTATTGGTTGCATAACAAAAGTCCATTTATAAGCAATGTTTAACATTTCTGCATGTGTTTTCCACACAGACATGTTGTTATTAATGATAGATTTCTTCAGTGAAACCTTTCTGAGTCAAATGATGAGGCAGGTTCCTTAAGCTTAAGTAGTTTATTAAGACAGAATGACGATGTTCTCACACGGTCGGTTCAGTGTCTGTCTGTCTCTGTCTCTGCCCCCACTGAGGGAAGCAGGCCCTTTATCTGTGGTCTTTGCACAGACTGCTGGAGCCGGGGGTCTCTCCTATGATTCTGTGGAAAACAAAACATATTGAGCCATTATGAATAATATATTCAGCACAAAGCCTTGAATCTACTGTAGGTCCTAAAAACCATGTGAGGTACTTTGCAAAAGATAGCAAAAGACCAAATCATAATATCAACCAAAATTAATCAATCACTCTCATTGGAAAATATCACAGAAAATAACGAGGACCATAATTGTTATATTTGGTATTAATGTCGACATGAACAGATTCGCACTCTAGCAGAAAAACAAATGAAAAGCTTTGCAATCCACAATACGTGTGTGTGCTCGTCTTTCGACAATCCGTAGTCTTGCTGTCGATCTTCTGGCTGGTGTAAGTCTGTGACTTTGTCACCCAGTGTAGGCTACTAAGGGAGAGGTTGCTAGCACGCCACCATAGCCCGTCAGGTCTCGGGAGTGGCGTATAGTCCTTTGCAGTGGTCAGCACGAATCCGTCTGCTTTACCACACACTTTGCTGCATTCGTTGTTAACAGCACCCGATAAGGGCCCTCCCACTTACCCCAAGCGCTTCTTTCTGAGGTTTCTTGATCAGCACCCACTCGCCAGGAACCAGAGTGTGAGCTCCGTCCACTGGCTGTTCCCACGCATCGGAGACCGGCTGAAAGGCAGACTGCATGGTATTGAGTGAGCTAAATGCGATAATCAACCGGGCTATCACTAGCAAGGTGGAGGTCTGCTTTTTTCAAGTCTATGCTGTCAGAGAGATGCATAGGATGATGATCTCAAACAGGCTCAGACCAGACTTTTTGTTGGTCGTCACTCTGATGCTGCAAAGACTGACTGGCTGTATCTGAGGCCGTTGCTTTCCTTCCTGATGATATCTGGACAGCCTGTTTTTGATGACTCTGTTCATTCTTTCCACTTGTCCCGATGACTGCGGATGATGGAAGCAGTGGAATGACCACCTGACTGCTCCGAGGAAGTGTCTACCATGATCAGAATCAATTTGGCATTGGTAGATCCCAGCGTGGAATGTAGTCTTTGACCATTGTCTTTGCGGTGCGAGTAGCTGTGGCTTTTCGGCAGGGAAAGCTTCCACCCACCTTGAGAATTTGCCCACAATGATGAGGAGTAACTGTGACTTTTCAGCAGAGTGATGTAGTTCACCTGAAGATGGGGAAAGGGGCCAGGCAAAGTGGGCGCCACTAATGTTAGTGTCAGTGTTCCCAGACCTGCATTTTTCTTCTGACAGCTTCTGCCATGGCAGTTACTATTTCTACTCAGTCGTGATCGGTCCCTTCTGTGCAATCTGGCAACAGGGTGGCAGGGTTGCTTGGACTAGCCTTTTCAATCACAACGTAGGGTGTTTCCAAGACTGTTGACCAATTAGCCCATTGGGCTGCTGTGACTTGTGATGCTGTGTTTAATGTCAGGAGAGTGTGGACAGTGTGTAGGCATCTCACCATACCTGGATGCACACAATGATGACTGTCATGTATGTTGCCCAAACGGCTCTCAGACATGGCCCCCATCTGAGTGACATGTTGTCCAATTTCGCCGAATAGTAGCCTACAGGTTGCTGAAGGCCACTCGTGTTAGAACTGCTCTTCTCGTGAACAATCAAGATGAAAGGCTGGCCTGTGTCTGGACTTCCCAGGACAGGAGCTTTGCACGGTGACTCCTTCAGCTCTTGGAATGCCTTCAGCAGGAATTCATTCATCTTGACATAATCTTTGGAGTCTTTCCTGCCTTTCAGTAGATCACCCATGTCGTGTTGAACTCACACAGTCCCAGGAAGGAGCACAACCATGTCTTTAGGCCCCCCCAATTTTGACTGTGGGAGCTCCTTGGACCATATATCTACTTTCTAGGGGGCTGCCACTTCATAAGTAGGTGTACTTCCCATTTTCTTCTTTTCTTGCCTTGACTCTGGTGTCATAATTTTTTGACTGACTCATCCAGTTCTGTTCTTGCCATTTTGCTTTATTGCAGTTGTAGTTACTGGCTCCCAAAGGGATACTAAACACAAATGTTTGGTGTTTTATGTTAGTGCAAAGGTGTTACTAATTAAAAAGCACCCAATGAGACTGCTTGTCAATGGACTTTTTAACTCAGAACAGCTCTTTTAGAAGCATAGTTTTGGTTTCAATTTATTGCTGCTTGAAATGAATGTTTTACTTAAAACTACTGGTTGTTTCTAATGTGATATATATTTCAGGGGTACGGTTACAGATGAATGGAAAGGGGTCTGAGTCTTTACTTGGGGGGCGGCCAAAACCCTCCTAAAATAGGTCTAAATACTCCCTTGAAGTAAAATTATGATTTTTGTTGTGAAACCAATATATTTACAATATTTTGACTGAATCAAGCAAGTATTCCAAGACTTTCTCTGAGCAATGTATATTTGAACCATCTGTGGCCTCAAAAATCCTCTTTAATTAAATTCAGGAGGTTGATAGAGGTTTGAAGGGTGAGATCAGAACCTACAATCTCCATCTGAAAGTGCTGTTGTTCTCCCATTTCCAGTTTAAAACTCGAAAACTGGATTTTAAAAATGTCAAGCCACGACACTGTTAAAAAAGACTAAAATATTCCAGAAAAATAAGACAGAAAGACTTTCGTTAGGGACAGCAGTATAAGCTCCAGGTACTTCTGAGATGGTGGTAAGGGACACTCAGAGCTTTTGTTTCACGAGTCCATTTTCAGCAACCTTATCACAGGACACATAGATGGCTGACACTATCGCAATGCTGCGGTATGTCTACCAAGCCATGGCACATTGTGATATCATACAGGGAGCAAAACAGTTTAAGGACAAACCCTTAAGGAAACCATCTCTGTGCCCAGATTTATCTTCTTTTTACGAGCCTTCTGCTAGCTCGAGCCGGCCGCGTAAGCAGAATGGACGTTATTACCATGTGTTAAATCATTCACGTCGGCTGCTTCTAATGTGCGATTTACACAACTTTTTGAACTTTGATTTCCTTCCCTTGAAAAAGGACTCAGGAACTTTAGAAACTCTAAAGGGTTGAAGAATTCTGGGGTAGATTTAAAAAATCACACAGCAGAGTTTCTTTAATAAATACCTTAATAATTTTTAATAACATGCCGGCGCATGGCAGGTGCGATTTATACTCAGATATTGCACAGTGCAGCTAAAATTAAGCGAGTATTTAGCAGGCAATATGACAGCATTGCAGCTGATGAACGGGTGTATGTGTGTGTGGAGGGGGGAGTCACTGCAGAGCTCCTGCAATATCCTGACCAACCTCAACAGCCGAGTTAAAGAGTTGTAGTCCACTGGCCTAGACCAAGTTTCCTGCCAGACATGATTAATCGCAACCAGAGAATCTCCTGACTGGATTAAAACCAGCCCCCTTGTTTTCTATTTGTGTCCCTCCGAACTAGTATTTCTCCAGGAAAAATAAATATATGAAAACATGTAGCATCATGAGAAAATGAATAATGAAGTCGGCAGAGGTTTCAGCTGAGCCTTTGGACTTCATTAAAAACACCCACGATCAATAGTAATTTCTCTCCTCTCTATATCAGTCCATGTTACACATTAAACTAACCTCCCTCCACTCGCTCCATCTTCCTGATAAATCTCTGGCTTTTCTTTTACCTCCAACAGCCGTTTTTTTTCCTCTCCTTCCCATGAGCCCCATCTTCATGGAGCTGCTCTGACGCGAGGCCAGTTTCTGGGCCGCAGTCTGTCAATCGATCGGGGCCCTTTCACCCGCTGCTTGCTCCAAGGACAGCGAGTGCCCCAGCCGGCTCGACCTCTCCCCTAAAACGGCTCTGTGGTGACGACCAGCTCTGACAGTTCGGAGGGAAGACCGTCCTCTTCTTGCAGGATCTGTGAAAAAAGCAGATGGCGCTCTCTAGTAGACAGATCCTACACTGTTAGTCAAAAGTTGCCGCTGAACATTTGGGAGTTTTCGCTAGTGCTGCAGGATGCCATTCATAACCCTTGCAGCCTCCTGTGAGCTACTCACCGTGTCCCACCTGCATCCCCCCTCCCCATCTTAAACCCTGTTCTCCATGTTACTACACTCCTCTGGGAGGCTAGAGGGCACGAATGTGGCCCTTTCCAAAAATCAGGTAGTTCTGCGTTGCCTACCAGCGTGTATGCACACCCACACGACTCACACACCTGGTGAAAGTCTGACACAAGATACACGACCCAATTTGCCATTACGCTTGAAAAATGTTAACTGTCCGGCCGTGGTCCTGTAGAGGATCCCCACGGTAAACCTTCAGGACACTTTCCAAATCCTCCATCAGTCGCCTCCCACCTCCCCGCACCAATGACCCCCCCAGAGGCCGGCACATGACAAAGTACTCCAGCAGTAAAAGTAACACACCTGCAGCTAATGCGTAAGTAACACCTCCCCTCCCCTCCCCTACTCCTTGTGCTCCTGAAAATCTTTTTTCTTCTCCGCTACGAGGTGCACCTTTCCTGCCGATGCAAAGTGCCAGGAGAATGGCATTGGTGAGCATGTGAGTATCTGGCAGGCCCTCGTCGCGTGCGTTGAAAGCAGCCCGTGACATCCATCTATTAAACCGTTTGGAAAGATGTGTGTGTGCGGCTGTTCCTGTACCTCTTCGGGGAGAGCGATTGCTCCTGGCAGCTGATTGATTCCGTATCTTTGCCAGGACTGTGGGTCAGTCTGAAGATTAGGGAATGTTAATCACAGCGACAGGCTTCCAGTTTAGTGAAATGAGCGCGGGACTGTGTGTCTTCATCGAAAGGTGGGAGTCGTTCATCACGTAAACGCCCCCCCCCCCCCCCACTCCTCCAGAGCATCGCCCGACTTTGCTGCGGCCAGCTGGCTAGCCACTAAATCAGGGATCCACCCGTCCAAGTCCGCCGTCTTTGATCTACGACTTTTCCGCGATTTATGAAGAGGAACCATCCAGAATTAATTGGGACACAACTGCTAACTGTACAGTATTTATAAAAAACGTCCTTTTTTATTTAAGGTTTGCCAAATAAGCACAACAAAACCTAAAATAATCTTAAAATACAACACAAAGGCCGACCTTCTGCCAGAGCAGAGAGTAAATAAAACAGTACTTGAAACTCTGCAGCCATGCTTTCAAATGAAAACAGGTTTTTTAAAAACCAACCTTGGTTTAAAAACCAAGCTGTTATTAAATTATATGTATTCCAACTCAATAATCCACCATATTCTTATAAATAGGTATTTTACCCAATTTTTCACCCTGTGGGATAAGTACTAGTAAGACAGTCAAAGAGTGACCTTTGAATTTCCCTGCTATTTAGGAGCCTAATGGTCAAAGTGGTTTCTAATGGTTTTCAGAGCCCCTGAGGGCACTGGAAACAAAGCAGACGGCCGGCAGGAGGCTGGCTCTGGTCCCAAGGAGCACGGACCCCATCCCCTGAGCCTCGGCGGCTCTGGCATGCAAACAACATCACATGACGGGAGTCCCAGCAGCTGGAGGGAGAGCCACAGGCTGCTGAGAAGCTCCACATTACGCCATAGAATGGGCGAGCAGACATAGAAAAAGGAAAATATCAATAGAGACGCACAAACAGCATTGAAATATTAGGACACTTATTAAATGTGGCTACAAGGAGACATAGACATACACTTGATGTGTAGATTTTCTGGTTTTTCATATTCTAAAGAGATTTGCAGGAATTAAATAATTCATAGGCTTATTAAAGCAATGTAGACGTGCACATAACGCACATCAGTCGGTGACAGACGGAGGAGCACGTGGGGGATGCGGGAAACGGCTTCCTTATGTACGTCAGTGTTTCTGCTGAGATTCCTCCGGCGCCAAGACCAGGGAAATGACCAACAAGCAGCAGTGGAAGGGATGAGTCAAGTGGCACAGCTAACAGGCTAAAGAGTAAAATGAAGGGAAATCAGGCGCAGAGAGCACTCTGCGTTACAGAGGGGGCCCAGTGAAGGCCAACGCATATCATTCAGCAAGGCACTTAAGAGACACACTTTCTAAAGGAAAAACCTGCAGTGTGTCATCAACCATGCGGCTGATTTAATGGGGTGACTCTTTGAAATGAAGGACAGCTTCACCTTACCCAACCGAGTAAGAGGTGTAGGTAAACAGCATGACCGCCGTGTCGGGGTGCATTGGTCGCTTTTGGCTGGTGTGCATTTTGCACATGCACACACTCACGTAAACGCCTCCTGTACGCATTCTCATCACCCCAAGCCTCCCCAACACTGGAAAACGAGATTATACACCCTGGTAGTTTCCCTCCCACTTAAGATGATTTGAGTAAATAAACCATCTTCCCCCACAAGATGAGTGGAGTTAGGGTGTTTGTTAGAAGCTGTAAATAAGATGCAAAATACAGGGATTCTTAAACTGCATCATTTATACATGCAAACATGTTGTTATCAACCATGAACATATAACCACGTTTTCAATGATAACAGTCATTTCAGTGCTGGTAACCAGAACGGTGACAAAAAATAATTTTCAGGCTAAACAAATTAAGATATCAAGATACTGTAAGATCAGTGCAACATTCACCCAGTGAAAAGAATTACTAGGCAACCAAAAACTACATATGTCTCTCAGAAAGTGAAATCGTTTGTTTGTAAAAGTAGTTATCTCTGGCAAATGGTCTGTATTTTTCTGTGCATGGTGCTGCATTTGGTACGCACTGCACTTTGCTATTCATCCATTACCTGGTCATTCCTCTGCTGACCTGTGGGGGCAGAGCAGGCGCTTTCAGCAATTTCACATCTTTATGAGTTCAATAAAATTGCTTAAATCCAGCTGTGCGGGAACACCCAGCAGCCCGAGGGGAATTACATCACTCGACAGAGCAGCCTTAATGCGCAGGCAGGGTATGGACCCCCCCCCCCCCGCAACATGCCCCCCCGGCCATACGCCCAAGGTCCCAATACTCCCGGAGCGCCACAATCATATGGTCACTGGTGAAATTGTTCTTTTGACTGCATGCTTTTTTTTATTTATTTAAGCCAAACAAAAACAGATCGGATTCGGCAGGGACTTGGAAGAGGGTGGGTGACGGGGGACCTCTTATCTCCCATTTGCATGGCTCTGATGCAACGGGCGCAGGAAACGCCGCTGACGAGGCAGCTGCTGCAGCAGGGAGGATTTGCTGATTGCCGGATCGCCCGACCGAGATTCATTCTTCCGCTCTCTCCTTCTCTTCACACAGCCCCTCGTCACAAAAAAAAACTAGCTAGCTGAGGGTAGGTGGCACCAGGGTCGACGGAAATAGCATGCGTATGGGGGGCGGGGGGATTGGGGGGAATCAAAAGGTGGCATGAATAACCAGGTAGACAGATGGGGATGGAAAAAAATAAAAGCTCCAACCACTGCAGTGAATTGAAAGACTGTGCAGTGTGGCTACGCAGCATCTTATTGCGGCAGATTTTCGGGGGGGGTGGGGGGACATCGGCAGCTTCGCTTACGTTTAGTCACCGTTAAACTCGGGGATATCCCCCTGCCCTCTGCCTGTGGCTGAACGTCACAAAAACAGGACACGTGTGACACTCGGCAGCTACGTGGCGCTCCAGTCCCTTGCCGTGTGACAGCCATCCGTGTGCATCTCCGCCACTACCCGTTTTCTCGTTATCACCTTATCGGCTTGCCCGTCCCCTGTCACCCTCTGCCTGCCAGTGGGACAGGACCGCTTGGGTGAGCAGGTTTAATCCTGTACAGCGAATGCTGATCAAGGGACCGATCTATAAAGCACCCTTTGTTTATTTTGCTTTGTTTTTCTGTGACTTTGTTAATTTACTGTGTAATTCGACGCACTGCGTCGCAAACTGAAGGTGTCGACAGGGCCTGGCGCTGGATGAAAGGGCTCCCTTGTTTCTGGTTGACGCACAAGCGCAAGGTAACAAAGACATCGCCACAGGCTGAAGCAATGTTGACACTCTAGCGCTGATTACGCAACGCCAGCTCACGACCAAAGAATGTTTTTCGCTGGCTCTGTTTTCCTAATTAAACTGGCTGCATAGCAGGTGAAAATACCAGGAATTGCCATCGAGTTCTCAATGCAAAAATGACAAAATATATTTAACTAGGTTGCCAGGTTTAAGAATCCACATTGGATTAGGGGTTTAAATACGCAGCAAATTTACTATAGATTAAATTTTGAGTAGTATACAAATTAATTTAATTGTAAAGCAATGTTCACATTGCTAACAGGCCAACCAGAATTTCAATATTTGAAATTATACATGTCTACTATAGACTTTTGTATAATACTTAGAACTTGTACCTGTATTTACCACGTACAAGGTCTCAATTTAAAAATGTGTGAGCAGTCACCTCATAAGACATTTAAATGGATATTTAAATGGAACTTCTGTGGATGAAATTAAGAAGTGGGGGCTATCTGTATTGTGTTAAAACTACCTCCTACTGTTATAATCATTTCAAATGTATTTGCAGACAAGTCTTATCTGTCGTGTGTGTCTTGTTAATTAAGAATAAGATTACTGGATTTAAATTAATTAACTTAGAAGGGATTAGAATGATCTTTAAGTAGTAAGGAGGTACAATTCCATATTTTGAGCATTCTTTGGCAAGTTTCTTATGAATGGTTTAACCGGTTCAAGTGTCCAGATATGATGTTTTCAGTTTTCGATTTGCACAGGTTGTCACACAATGCCACTATATATACATGCAACAGAGCCACCCTCATTCCATGATGTGCTCCTCTGTCTGTTACCTCATAATTATCACTAACAATTACTTATTTATTTACACACTAAGCAAACAAACAGCAGGAAGTTGGCGGTTAAACAGGTACTGTTCAGTGTATCAGACCAAAGTTTATTGAAATCTCGCCCCAATTATAAAGTCCCTTTTAAATTCTCTCCATGCGCCTCTGATTGTGAATCATCTGCCAAGATCATGTTGGCTTTCTACAGATAACGAGGCTGCAGGTTGCATTAAAACTTGCATTAAAATCTAATCATTCGCTCTGCCATTCACTTTCGCCAGACCTGTGTGTGTGTGGGGGGGTGCCCTTCATCATTTCCTCCAACAACATTATTCAATTATTTATTAACCTATTCATTTTTTTGAAGACACTACATCTAATTGATGACAGAGTATGAAAAATTAGAGACGCATAATTCATAAGCAGCATATCAATAAATTCTGTGCCGGAAAGAATAATCACCAAAACTTTTCCTTCTGTTTTTCCTTCTGTTTTAATATGAACACACAAGCAAACATCACACACACACATGGTCTCTCACAATGATAATATGCTAAAGATGTAGGTGGCTTGTCCCCATACTCGAAAAACAGGAAATGGGAACAGAATAGGTAATGTCACTTCCTCTTTTTGCAGCCCATTTCCTGCACCTTCAGACAGATCAACCATATTAGCTCCATATCTCAGTTTATTAGTGTCATCTTCACAGAGGAAGGCTGGCTGCAAATGAAAGGAAAATGCCTGCAATGAACTTGACACGTGATGAGTGAAGAAAGAGCCCCGTAATGAGACGCGTTTGACAGATGATGAGATGAGCGCCGTAGCAAAACAGAAACAGAAGGTGGTAAAGCGATTAGAATGCAGAGCCGCCATGGCTGTGGCTGCATCCCGGCGCCGTGTGACTGAGTTGTTACGGAAACGGCGCCATCATCTGTGAAGGGTCACTGTGCCAAATTCACCGATGGGAACATTTCACTTGACACACCAGAACATCACACACAAGTCATGGCTGAATGTAATTAGTATGTAACAGGTAATGGAATCACACAAAACTCACAAAAAAATCTGCTTTTTCATATCACAAATGGTGATGGTTGGGCGATGTTGTCCAGATCGGTCCCTTTCCTGCCCCTTGTATATGTCAGTTCCCCATTTGGCCAGCAGGTGTCATTGGCCATCTCAATTTTTCTTAGCTCCCACTGTGTTCTCCCTTTCTGCTGGCTGCTGTGTGGCCTAATGGGCTAAGCAGGTGACTGTATCATCCAGGCTGCCATGGTATTGTGGGTTCACATGTAGTATTTCACTTTTTTTGTTCTTGGTTTATTCTAGATTTGGTGTATTTCTGTACTGTTCCTTGTTTTGTTTTTTGTTACTTCCCTGTTTGCAATAATGTTTGGTTACTCTTGTTGTTCTAGTTTCCTTTGGTGTTTGAGCCATTGGTCCCTGATTGCCCTCACCCGTTCCTCAGTGTTCTTAGTTTCTAATGATTGTTAACTGCTCCCATCGATCTCTAGTTGAACCTAATTATCTGTGTATATAAGTGCCTGCGCATTCCTTAGTCTTTAGTTGATCATTGAGTTTGTTTTGGTTTGTTGCTGGTTCACAGCGTGCTTGGCTTCTGGTTCCTATGTGTCTTGATTGCCTTGTATTCTACCTGTTCCACATATGCTGAGTTAATGTTTTTCTTCCTGCTTTATTTTGACTTCTCATGGTTCTTTGGTTTTTCCGTTTTGTGTTCAGTTTGTGGAATAAAACCCCGTTTTCCCTGAGAGCTGCTCTGTGATTCCTCTTTCCATCATGCCACAAAGTCACAGACGGTTGCATCCCTGTGCATCTTGTGTATTTTGAGGTTAAGTTCATGTCGGCAGACATAAGTACTGGAGTCCAGCAGTAGATGAAGTGAACGGAGAAGACATTACAATATCGGCCAATAAAGATAAGTATTCCCAGTGTGCTTTGCGTGCCTACAGTGATCTTGGCTCCCTGGTGAACAAACAGTGGATAAAGGTTGGAACAATAAATATTTGAAGTTTATTGTTGGTGATATTTTTGCAGAACTGGATCAAGCAGAAAGCAGAATCTTGAACGGATGCCTAAATCGAGCTCCTTGGATATTCCTGACTCTTCACATTTGCTTCTGAGAATCACTGAAGTGCAAATTGGGAAATTAGCATGTTAAAACACAAACTATTAGCTTTCATGGCATTCATTGCCATAAGCTTCCACTAAAGGAAGCCTAATGTCAACCAAAAGAAGCAGAACAGACAGGAGGCGGACCTGTCACTTATCTGATAGCTGAACAAGTACCCTTCTCAATGCCTGGCGCTCCATGCAAAGTCACGGCCTCCCCTCGTTCATCAAGGACTCTAAATAGCCAGGAACCAGCTCCCTCCCCCCCTAAAACACTGGAGGTATTTGCTCTGGGCACTGTCATGCGTTAGACTTTCAAATGGGAGTTTATTGTCAGTCTGAGGTTTGACCACTGCAAACAGCTCCATGATAGATAGCTCTTCTAAGTGGCTAGTGTTTATTCCAGCCCACCCCCAACCAGCAGGGGTTCAGACTACCTCAGACACCATCCCTGCCCGGTAAGGACATTCCAAAGAGCTGCATGCATTATTTACTTTAGGGCTTAACATTTTCAGCAAGGATCAGAGAGTGAGCACTGATGGATTTGATCCACAAAGGCATGCTATGTTATTGCCTTATCAGAGATTTTTCACCCCCAGCAGCGTGCAGATTTTTCACGGAGGAATTTCTGAAAAGAGCCCCCCACCCATATAAGGGTCAGTGTCGTGACCAGCCGTGTCCTTACTATCTGAAACAGTACCGTGTTTTCAATGTGGGGGGTGGTACAGTTTGGTAAGTCAAGTGTGAGTCAATGGGACAGAAAGTCTGTTCCATGGCAGGTGCGTATAACACAATTGGTGATGTCTATCCACGGAGCTTCAGGCAAAATGGCAGGCTGACTTCCTGATCCATCATTGCAGAAGAGACTATATGACCTCCTACCCAACATTTGTCGGTTTGTTTTTTATTTGCCTCCCATTGAAGGATAATTGAATTGCGTTTGTGTGTTCCGAAGCCAGCGCATAGAAGGTAGACGACTTCTTAAAAGGGAAAATCTCAGAGACTGACAATTTCTCACAAAGGCTAATGAGGTAAACGCTTCATTACCTGCTTGATTTAGTAATATGTAAAGGTTACACGAGTCACTGTTAGAGCGAGAGATGGGCTGAGTGCGCTCTCACAACTTATCATACACCATTAAATGGGCTCGCTGGCTCTTCAAAGGCTCTTCAGGTCAGTACGCTTCCCATCCAGGCTACCACTTGCTCACCAGAGGGTCATTTTCGTAGCGTTAGGCTGAGGGCAGAGCAGTAGCTGGGGTGGACTCTGTGTGGCCTATTTGTAAACAGTGCCTAATCTTATTGTCAGCAAGCTGTAAGAACATTATTCAAGGGCTGCTATAACTATCCTTGAGGGACCACTGGCCTGATAAATATTCATTGCTCTGAAACTGTCACTTATATTTCACATTAAGGGATGCAAATAGCACATCAAAAGATTTCCACGTCTCGCCGCTCCGTGGAGCGAACGTTGACAGCGTCGCTGGAGTTGAGCTCACTCTCATTGACCTCGGACACAAAACGTCGGGAACAGGCAACAGACTCCTGGAGACTGGAACATTTCACAAAGCGGATACCACTGGGAATGGAGCTGCAGGACCTGTTGGCCATTTGTAGTGTCTGAACATCACTGTAGTAACAGGTGTGTGTTGCCCAAGTACATAAACGGCTCACAATACATGCGCAAATCACCACAGCAAGTGACAAAATGGTGCAAAGAGCCCTCGGGGCATGTAAAAAACTGTATTATGCAAATGCTAACATTAACAGTGACAAGAATATATGCATAATTACAAACCAAAATGAGAGAGTCACAAGTACTCAAAGTGATGGTAATCCAAAGGATTTCAGAAAGGTACAATCTAGAATCCATCCATATATCCATCTGCCATACCCACTTGTCTTATTGTGGGCTGTAGGAATCCAGAGCCTATCACAGAAGCTATGGGGGCAGCACAGGGAATAACCCATCACAGGCAATCTAGAATGTTGTCACCAAAAGGATTATAGTTCAAAATAAAAAAGATGACAATGATGATGCTAATTAAGTAGTCCAGAGTGAAAGTGTAACTATGGATTCCAGACAAACAGAAAACAATGTAACCAAACAAGGCAACAAAAAAGACAAACAGTGGCAAGCACACAAACAGCTGCAACACTGGAGAAGGCAAGAGTAAACACAAGACATTGACAATATACAGCACCTTATTACAACAACAGCTCTATAGTGAACCTCTCAGTGTCTCAGTGAACATACCTCACCTGCATATTGCCATTCTAGTTAAAAGACAGTAAGGGCACCTCTAGGCCTGGGGAGGATGGTGTATACCCCCCAGCGTGGCCTAGGCCGTGGGACCAAGTTCATTTTGTGTGGTGCCACACGGTGGCCGTTGCTGTCAAGGCAGA
>JAODJU010000115.1:1339936-1353136 GCA_026776725.1 Gnathonemus echidnorhynchus
AAATTTCCGATCCGTTAATTAAGCTGGTATCGGAACCCGATACCGATACTGGATCGGATCGGCCCCATCCCTAATTTTGTTTCAACCAACCAGTTGAATACTCTGTGACTGTGACTCTTTATGCTCAACTGGTTGGTTGAAACAAAATCTTGGTCTCTCTGGACTTTTACTCTCTGGAGCTGAATTACCCAACTCTGGTCCCAGGTACATAACTGGTACAGCCGTTCTAGCCATCACCAAGGAATTGTAGATGCATGTCATGTTACCCAGTGCTGATCAGCTCTGCTTTTCCCTGAGTGCCTCAGCTGTGTCATGTGTAGTCTCATGTATCCCCCACTGCCCAGCTTGAGTGTGAATGCTTATACCCCCGCTTATACCCCCGCTTATACCCCTGCTTATACCCCCACGCCTGCAAGAGTGCCTGCCTCCGCCTTCACTCCCCAGGATGGACTCCCTGGCTTTTTGACCTTAGCATCCGTCTCTGACTTAAACTCTCGTTCTGTGTTTTGGTTTGCTCTCCATGTGGGTTCCGTGTTGCTGATCTGTCCCAGTCACTACCCAAGGATGTCGGTGGAGGGGGGCGGATGATGAACTAAGTGTCACTGTTACAGACTCATGTGTCATCTGCTGAGTTCAGGAAAGGATTAGGCCATAAAGCACCCAGCGCGTTTCACCCCCCAATCCCAAATCTCAATAGAGTGATGGCTCACCAATCTTCGCGGTGAGTTTGAGCAAATGACTCGTCCCTGCCTTCCGGCAAACAGGCCTCCCCCGCAAGCGTGCCAACACAGCGCTGCCCTCGCCACGCGGGCGTCTCATTATTGCGGCGCACGCAGCCTGCCGGTGAGATCACACATCCACCTGTTTCCTGGCCCTGCGCTTGCATTCGCCACCGAACCCGGGGAGCCGGAGCTCAACAATGACATCATGCTGGTTCCTAATAAGGCCGCGATTGAAATAGCACCCGGCTGGGTTGCGTGCTGCTTCTCTGCACCCAGGCTCCACACAGGAACACATCCCAGGGGGCTTCTGCACATCTCCAACATGCTTTAATTAAGATGTATGCTGTATATGCATGTACCTCCCACTAATTAGACAACAGAATCAACCCCAGGTGTACAATATTTACCGTGACACAGGAAAACAGAAACTACAAACGCAGCATGACAGTAAAATGAACCCCCCCCCCGCCAAAAAAAAAACAAAATCAAAAAAAAAAGCGGTCATAGACTGTTTCCCCCACAAAACACACTCCCTGTCTATGACCTCACAGTACATCAAGCACCTTTTCATTTTCACGCCACCCTCTTCCAACATACCCCCTTTCTCCCATGGTTCAACTCTAACCTATGAATCTAATTACAGAAACGAGCAAAAATCAAACCAGCATTTAATTACACCCTTAATTAATCATCTAATCTAATCCATAATGCTATGTATGAGTAATATGTGCTTCGGCAGAAAAATATCAAATATGAAGTCTTTTCACTAATTAAATTAAACTGATGTACTTAATTGGTTTAATGACTTTATCAGGCGCTGAGCTGAAGTCAATGCCAGTATTACACTGCGGACCCTCTGGAAAGTTCTGGAAAAACTTTTATGTTCTTTATGCCGGTCACCCCTCCTGCAACTTTGGTACTTTAGAAGTCTCACCCCTGTGTTCTAAGGAACAGAAATTAGCCTTAAAATGCCCCCCCCCCCCCCCCCCCCAATCCAGTAACATCTGGGTCATCTTATCCATTCACTCGGTCGCACATCGTAGTCTTGGCACACCTGTCCTCAATCAGCGCCCCTTGGGAAATTTTACACATCCCCCAAAAGTGTCCGACTGGCCAGCGAACCTCACTGCTACTAATGGGTGTCACCTCTTGGCAAGATGAGCCTGCTCGTGGCTTTCCAGGTGGCCTCAATAAGATTATTAATGGTTTTACCTTATAAAAGTCATCTTTACAGGAGGAGTAAATGCTTTGCCCTCCTGTGTGCACCCTGCCATTTATCACTTACCACAGGCCGGAGTGAGGGCCGGAGCTTTACAGATCTGTCTTACCCTTTGTAGGAGTGTGCGAGATCTGAACCTGTGATCTTTTCACAGGCGCTATGATTGCAGGCCCCGCTCACCACACCGGCCTTTGCTGGGAACAGGAAAGGCAGCTGCACGAGCAGCCCGGCCGCATTCTGCCAGCAGCTCTACCTGCCAGTGGTTGATCAGGGGCAAGATGGAGCCGGGGCCTGGAGGTCAGCTGGAGAAGCTGCAGGCTTCCTCACAAGCACTGAACCCCAAGCTGAAGCTACTTGCAAGCTTTATTTTTCTTCTCCCTAACAACGCATAAATAGAGCATCTGCTGGCCCCCACTGCCGCCGATCTCCGCTGAGTTGCACTAGACGTGTGCTTCCTCGAGAAGGAGCACTTGAATGGCACGGGGCCTCTCAGCCCCCGACAGCCTCTCATGCACCTCGGCAGCCACGGCGGAGGAACGGCGTTTCCGTTCCCATTGCCGTGGATTTGCCGTTGGGATTCCCGGGGGAATGCCGCCATTAGCTTCCAGGCTTCTTAGATGCACCTCAGATCAAAAAAATGAATAAGAAACCTGCCGCTATGGGGCTGCATCCAAATGTGCTTAAGAAGTTCAAAGCAGATATTTTGGGAAGCGCTGAAGTCTTTGGTGAAAACACCTGCACACCACTATAAAAAGACGCCATCTGCGTGTTTCTGTACAGCCTCCAATCACGCGACTCGCCGGAAACGCTGAGGTGCGCGTCATGATGCCCTCCACCGCCTGAGGAGGGTTCTCCTCTGGCCTGAATCCCGTCTCCTTGCCCGCATAGCTTCACATGCTCCCAAATTGCTTACGGAATGCCAGGATTCGGTCATGGCGTGAGCATCTGCCCAGCACAATATTAAAATGCTCCCAATATAACCAAACAGGCTTTTCAGAAAAGAAGATCTCCCCTCAGGCTCCACACATAATTACACTTAAGCGGGAGATGTACTTCATTGTCTGGTCATCACTGGTTTGCACACTGGAAAACTCGACTTTACAGAATTTTCCATTTGCTTATTTTTTTGCACTGCAATCTACTGAAGTCCTTCAGCTCAGTGCAACATATTGATATGGAGATTTTATAAACTGATGACAGAAATACAGGAAATAAAGTGCAAATACATATGTGAATAATAAAACTAATAAGGCGAGTTAGGCTAGTTAGCGGCAGCATGGTGATGCAGTAGCAGTGGAACTGGGTTCCATGTATGTGGAGATTGCATGTTCTCCCTGGGTCTTCTGGTACTCTGCTTTCCCCCACAGTCCAAAAACATGCTAATTGGAGATACCAAATTGCCCGTAGGTGTGAGTGCATGAGTGTGCCCAGTGATGGGTTGGTGTTGTGCCCACCTGCCCCCTCGTCCATCCTGAGTTGTTCCCTGCCTCGTGCCCATAGGCTCTGGACCACCTGTGACCCCGAACAGCATAAGTGGTTTCAGAACATGGATGGATAAGACTAATTAACATGAGGCAGCTTTGATGCTTTGGAGATTGAATAAAGTTAAGTGACTCTCATAGAGCAAATGTGTTGTTAGGAAAAGGCAACTGTGAGCCCGCAGACCATCCCGAAAAAGAGGTGCCAGTCTGTCCCAGAGGGAAATTCCTGTTTACAGACTGCCTGTTTGCCTTTATACATATAGGAGAAGCATGTCAGAGTTTGTTTTTAGGTTAGTTTGATAAACTGCTGCCATGTCCAGCCAGGCCTGCTGTAGGATCGAGACGGACTGACTGGGTGGGTCACCGGCAAAGGGCTAAGGAAGCATCCTTAGGACAAGCAGCAAGTGTGAGTGGCGGATGGCCCAGGGTCCCCTTCTCAGGACGTGGTGACAGCTTCCAGCAACGCCAGGTAGGTATCCCCACGATCCCTGCCCTGAAATCCTACCTTACGGTGATTTAAATAGGCCCAACCTACATTATGACCTCAAAAGCACCAAATATCAGGTCCTCTGAAAAAGAAACAGGGCATGACTGTGACAGAAAGTAAAAAAAAAAAAAAAAAAAAACACATACAGGCTGAAGACAAGCAGATTCCCAAACATTCCACATTGGCACAACAAGAAAACAGGCGTGATCATTACATACATGAAGCCAAAGCTGCCCGTTTCACACAAAGTGGTGAAGAAAGGGGCTTTGAAAACAAGCCACGTTCTTTTGTTCTTTTCCAGCCAGAGAGATGCTGTCAGAAACATGGTGATATCTCTCTGTGCTCCCCACACCCCAGCCACACTGCCTGCAATTACATTACCATACCCCTACACTCACACCCCTCCCTAACATCCCGCTACATTAACAAAACACCGCTAATCAAAAGACAAGCCTCTATTTTTTACTATAAATAGTACATGGGGGGGTGCAGAGACCCCACAGATACAGCATCACAACCTCACAGGCAAGGAAATTTAAAAAGACAGGGAAACAAACAAATTGTCCTTTCAGAGTGCAGGGATGTGATCCCCCACCCCCTACATAAATGAATCAGTGTGCAGGAGTGACTGCAATATCCCCCCCACCCATTGACGGTCAGTCTTGGCCTGCTGTTTGAGGTAAATGTGTGTCTAAGCTAATTAATCCCCAGATTTCCCTCTGGGTGGCTGGGGGGGGGGTGTTTTTATCTGCCTTTCACCCAAAACGTGAATGCCACACCATCTGAACGTTCTGCTCCTTAGTTGGGGTAATTGGTTTGTATTAGAACATGCCCAAAGTGGGGGGAAACATGGCGATATGCTCAGAAATGTAAGGTATTCCCCCACCCAAAATTAAATGCTACTCACTGGGAACCCAAAATTCGGAGCTTGAGTGGCTACTGTATGTGACTGATATGAACGATATGATTTTTCACTATGCTGCACTTAAATATACATGAGACAAGGGCTAGACAAGGGTCAGGTGCAGGCCATAACCAATTAACCAAACACTGAATACTAGAGAAACAAGACGCAGGTGAGCGTAATTAATAAGACTACAGATTCAAATACTAGGAGATACTAGGGACATAGAGAAACAGAACATAATAACTAACCCTGACACAGGCAGGGTGAACTAGAACCAAAGACCTAAACTGAAATACAAGAGCAATTAACCAAGGGGACAAAAAACTCCAAAGCGTTGTGGGGAGCTTGGCTTTCAGCTGCACACTCAGCCCATAGAGCCATGTGACGATCTAGGCAACAGGGGAACAAACTAGGAACAGGTGAGCACACAAGGGGAGGGGAACACAAAATGAGATGGCCAGCGACACCAGCTGGGCAAACAGTGAAACAGACAAGGTATGGAGGAATCCTGACACACATGCTAAAGTATCGTCTCCAAATGCAACATTAAAGTATTTGTAGCAAACATGTTCTGAGGTATGCTGATATATAATGTATGACTGATTTATAATGTTTTGAGGACTCACCATAACTTTTTAATGCATCGAACATTCAGTTGCAGGTGTATATGCATGTTATGCAGTGGCAGCCAAGAGTTTTCTGAGTTTTCAGGTCTGACAATTTCACAATCAGAAAAGGCCTCTGGTGGAGGTCCCCCCCATCTGAATCAGGAGATTTTATGTAATACTAAACAATTACCTTAGCCGGTCACTCTGCTCTAGTGTCCTCGGGCGGCCTCCTGGATGAGGAGGAGGATGTAAGGAACACCTGATAGCTCTTTGAGCTCGGAGCTGTAGCGTGGGATGACTGCCCCCCTCCCCCCCACGGTGCCACGGGCGGGCCGCAAAAGCCGCATACTGATGCCAATGGAGGCTTTCTAAAGGAAACATTTAAATACCACACTTTACCGAGTGCAGAGCGAAACGTACTTAAATCCAAATGCAAAGTCACCCTAATCGGAAAGCCCGTCTCCTGCAGCTGACAGCGCTCTTTGGCTCATGAAAGGCACACTTTAAAGAAAATGACGCAATCTTCATGGATGGCACTTTATTCGCACTGTTAAGCGCAGAGACGCCCAAAGCAATCAGTCAGAAAAGCATGTGAGAGTGGAATAACTGTAGAAAACAATCAGGGGCACTAATTACATGTAGGTGACGGATTCAGATCGATAAGGGAGGGGCCATCATGGTGTAGGAGAGGGATGGCCAGGATGTCATCAGTGTAACGTCTCTTTAAAACAATTAGCGCACATCTTAAAGAAGTAATGTCACATGTCACGTCCTCCCTTTCTGATTCAGTATTGACCAGCGCTGAGGGGACAGCGGACACTTTACCGCCTCGTCTCCTTGCCAGAGTGTCACACGGCATCGCTTTTCGGACTCGGACCTTACCGGAATCTGAGTACTGACTCTGGGGAGTCGCAGCTCCCAGGTAACCAGACTCTGGCCCATTTATAACAGGTGCAGTCGACCGGCCGCCCTCTGGATCAATTGCGGGCGTCCCTCGCCTCCGCCTGGCTGAATTTAGCCACCCCTCCATGGACCCGGTGGCCTTTCAGTGCCTTACAAGTTCCTCCCTCTTGCTCTGTTTCCTCAGAAAGGGCGGCAGCAATGCCGTGAGGCTCTGATAAATACGCATCGCCTTCCCACATTGGGCTTCCATGACGATTCCCGTTGACCAGGTTATAAGACCCTGAGGCAGTTTCCACCTGTAAACAAGGTCAGTTAAAACCAGGCAGGAAACCACAGTGACAGCTACCGAAGCTGCACTGAGACAATAATATTCAAATTTAAAATAAAAAAGAACTAGCAACAAGAAAAGCAGCACAGAATTGAGATGCTAGTATGTGGAAAAGTAACTGCTAACACGGAGCGATTTTCTTTGGTCCCAAGCGCTGTTTGCTTCCTGTCTTTCAGCGAAACACGACTCTCCTTCCATTTCCCCGTACACCGGTGCCGGCAGCGGTGATTCACTCTCCAGAGAAAACTGCGTGAACCTGTCCTCGCTTTTGCTCATGCGACAGCGTCTGGCAGGAAGCAGGTTGCGCTGAACGTCGCGGGGAAAACTGGCCCGTTAGTTAGCTAGAGTCCAAAAGCTGCATGCAAATGGCTGCATTTCGCAGAAAGGTGCTCGCTTTTCACAGCAGTTCCGTTTATTGATATTATAGCGAAAGCACAGAGAAGCACCTACACTCCCACCTCTACTGAGCTTCCACATTAACATGTTTACTTTATTTGCATTAATAGGATAATGCATTCGTGCACATACCAATTTCACGCATCTTTCAGCACACTGGGTCCCACTTGCAATACGTGCAAGGTGCACTGATCCTTGGGGGAAGGGGGGGGGCAGAGTGTTGCGGTCTGATGTAAATAAATGACAGGTGTTGGATTTAATTTCCCAGTGATGACATAAATTAGGCTTTTAAGCCCATGGTGGGCGGGACTCCCTTGAGCTGTCAATTACCGCCACATTTAAGCCAATGGGAGCACAGCCTCATTTCTGCCATCAGTCTTCATCATGCCACCGTTTAATGGAAGTAAACATCCAGTATGGGGGGTTTCTGGTGAGTGTATGTGTGTGTGGGGGGGGGGTGCTGAAAAACATAGGGTGGACAGTGGGTGTGAGGAACAGTGATGCTTGTGAAAGCCTTGGATGTAAGATGTACAGCTGGAGAAGAACGACCATCTGGAAGGTGTCACCGCAGGCCAGGTGGAAAATGACCGGCAGTTTAGGGGAGAGCATTGGGACGGCACGGAGCACAGCCAGGAGGCCAGGGCCTGGAAGCGGGCAGCTCTGTGGCACCCAGTAATTAAAGGGCAGCACTTTGGAAGGAAAAGGGCATTATCTGCCTTCTGATTCAGTCACATTGTGCCCAGGAGCTGAGTATTTACCTCTAAAATCCAGGTGAAACTGCTTTATACCGGAACCATAACTCTAAGCAGTTTAGTTCTGGGACTAAATGATCCTTTGCAGGTGATCAGAGTTGCTGTGGACTGAGAAAAGATGCAGCGGTTCACAAAGACTGTGCTCCGAACCTGAGCATCTGGGAGCCGTCGGGTGGGATGAATTTTATTTAATGTTTTCAGGGAGGTAAAGTAACGTGAACTTTCAAGTCTAATAAAAACATGGAGAAAAGGTTCAATGCGCGAGTAAAAAAAAAAGGCAAATTCTCTTCAGGAGGTGATGTAGGTCTCTAGTTTCACAGGCTGTGAGCTGATTGCGTTGACACTTAAAATAATGCAGATTACAGGGTTTTGATACCAATCATTTGACAGATAAAAAAATTAATTAAGTCTGACCTTTCTTTTAAAATTTTCCTTCTCGGAGGCACTGTGCCTTTCCCACTCCAGGCAAATTACGGTGTTTTGGTCGGCTACAAGTCACCAGGCAACCGCTGCTTACCCTGGGGTTATTTAATGCTGCCGTAAGATGGTAAGTAGTTTCTCTAATTTATGAGACTAACAGGCGAAAAGTTTTCTTCTGACCACGTCCATGGCCCCAACAGGTTTCCCATGACGCTGCTTCCTTGAATACGTGCTGAATTATTTCATAAAACCATAATAATTTTTTATTCCAGTGATCTGGCCACATCACAGTCCTGGGGCAGGCCAAAGAAATACCCCAGAGGGACAGCTTATTGACCCAGATTATGTCAACTATTTCTATGAACCATAAGTATTATAAAAGCATGGCTCTTTCTAGAAAATTCTGATGACCCTTCTTTAAACAGCTTGTGTTTCACTAGCTAATGCCACCCCCACAACCATCTTGTAGTGAAAAAAAGGGGTCAGATATTCCCACTCCCCCAACCCAAACTGGACACCAAATAAAACCTCACAAACGAGAAACAGAATACTGGAGTATGAAGTGAGGACAGTCGGCCTTAAATGGAAGCCGTGAAAGTGGAACAAATAAACACTAATTTGGTTTCTACGAGCCGAGTGAGATGTTAGGTACAGATCTCAATCGTGAGGAGGAGGAGAGGGGTGCCGCATGCTGCTATATCGGCTGAACAAGCCGGCAATCCTTTGATCCAGAGATCACATAGAGCTCCTTTAATTACACAGGCAGCGTGGATAATTACACAGCACTCGGACGCTATGGCAGCGCAAACAATCCCTCACTTTTCTCTCGCATCCTGAAGAGGCGCCGGAGCCTAGCCATGGAGGGCGAAGGGTTAACGCCCCGGCGCTCCTTGGGTCCCATGGCCACACGCTGTTCAGACACATGCCAGCGTGTTTTTATCCCCTGATTCCCGAGAATGCGGAGCCTGATTTCATTACGCTAGAACCAGGACAAATTACGCCCGATGCTTGGGGGCCAGAGCAACAAGGTCTGGGCCAGAGAGGCCAGGCAGAGCCGCCTCTTAGTAAAACACCTGCAACCCCCCCCCGCCACTGCACCCCCCAGGAGGAAAGCACTGGCTGGACCACAAACATTACCTTCTAAACTAGTGTTTCCCAGTGTGGTCCTTGGGGACCCGCAGTCAGTCCACGTTTTTGCTCCCTTCCAGCTCCCGGAGGAAAAATGTGGACTGTCTGGCAGGGAGCTAGGAGGAAGCAAAAACGTGGACCGTCTGTCGTTCCCCAAGGACCGGGTTGGCAAACACAGTCTAAACTAAGCCTGGGCACAGTGAAAGGGTGCCATAGCAATAGAGATTCAGAATCCTTCTTGTGGCCCTTTCCCCGGGGTACAGGTGCTCTGTGGGTCTTTCCTGCAGATTTGGAGCCAGCTGCAAAGTGACAGAGTATAGCTAACAGCTGTAGAGCTATTCTCCAAGCAGCCCATTTATTTTGCAGGAGACCACGGCTCCTTACTGCTTTCTGATGAGACAACACATTCTTGGCTGAATACTAAATCCATCTCCCAACCGCTTCCAACAACCCAAATAATCCATGTGTAAACTCCTGAAACATAAATAAGCTCCACCCTCAAGGCAAACATAGCCTTACATGAGAGATTTACTTACCATGGGATTTAAACATTGAATCAATACTGATACAGAGGCGTACAGATATACACAGGCCTGTAAATGCCTGTATATAAACACACCCCTTCTATCACAGCACTGTGTGTTTTGACTGGTACAGCACGGTTGTAGTAAAGCCATCTGGACTCCTTTTGGTAATAGAGCAGTTACACAGCTTGTCCTTCAGGGAAATAAGCCCCCAGCAAGATGTTATTACTGACATTTAAAATATCAAGTGGCCAGAGCTTTCTGCTTCAAACAGCGCCTTGCCCAGCCCAGGCCATGTTGCCGGGCCGGGGACTGTGAGAGTGACCGGCGCTCACAGGATCCTGTCGCGTGCAAAAACATATCCGGCCCTGCCTTTATTACACGTCTGGCAGATAACCATTCCCAGCATTATCAGTTTATTCCCTGAAGAGCCTTCAAGGGAAGGGGCCCCATAAAGGTAAAAGGCTCGCTTTCGCTGCCCTCCCCCCACGCCACGTGCCCCCACAGCCCACCGGCCACTGTCCGGTCTGACAGCACGTGGTCGGCATGCCGTGTTCCTGCTTTGTCACAGGTCTGCTCTGCTCTCCCTGCCACAGCCACAATGCAGTACCATCTCAGCACTCCTCTTACATAAACAGCGCGCAGAACATAGACTTTTCGGCAGAGACGCTTAGTTTTAATTAAGGAGTCGACTAGCATTTAAATGACCCCGTTGAACGCAAACAATATTAAAGGTGTGCCGTGAGCATTCGCCTGAACAAAATTAAAAATGAAAACACCCCAGTTAAGAACAAAAACACAGACTGGCAGAAATTTCAACAAGAAAATTCAGTCCCAACCAATGCAGTGGTCTGTCCATCAGCACAGCACCGTGCTATGGCCCCAAGACATACCGAGTCAGCTGTTTAGAACCAAGAACAGCACCTCAACACTGGGCCAGACACAGAGTAGACCAGGGATCTCCAACTCTGGTCCTGGAGAGTTAGTATCCAGTAGGTTTTCTATCTTACCTGGCTTCTGATTATCCACACCTGTTCCTGGTATTTACTTGAGAACAGATGTGGCTCATTAAGAGTCAGGTAAGATAGAAAACCTACTGGACAGTAGCTCTCCAGGAGTTGGAGACCCCTGGTCTACTCTGTGTCTGGCCCAGTGTTGAGGTGCTGTTCTTGGTTCTTTGTATGTCTTGGGGCTATAGCATGATGTTGTGCTGATGGACAGAGTTGGAGACCCCTGCTGTAGACAGTTCAGCACCATGGACACAGAGCAGGAATTCAGGACCATGGACACAGAGCAAGAATTCAGGACCATGGACACAGAGCAGGAATGCAGGACCATGGACACAGAGCAGGAATTCAGGACCATGGACACAGAGCAGGAATTCAGGACCATGGACACAGAGCAGGAATTCAGGACCATGGACAGAGTCTTTGTGGTGCACAAGATATATATCAGCTAGATCAGCACCATGGACAGAGACCAAGCTTTAAACCACGGTAATGGAGCGCAACAGGTCTGACTTTCCTAATCAAGCAAGAGGCCTGGAGACAACAAAGCAGGAGAAGCCTGACAGTGGCTGTGGCTCAGTCCTCCCACTAGCTGTCTGCCTCCATCTGCCTCCATCTGCCTCCATCTGCCTCCACCTGCCTCCATCTGCCTCCACCTGCCTCCATCTGCCTCCACCTGCCTACATCTGCTTCCACAGTCACAGGAGCTGCATGAAACCCTGAAGAGAAACAGCTTAAGCACCAAATGCTGATCATGTGCCTACCATCACCTGGAGGTGGCGGCCTGACACTAGGTCTGAGAGAACACCCCCAATGGCAGGGGGTATGCGGATCTCCATCAGGCACTCCCCCATTACCTAGGGAGAGCCTCGCCCACCTGGCGATGCCAGATCGCAACACTAAGGAGGCCTTTTAGGGCCCTCTGATCAAATGAGACAATGAGGCTTTGCAGTCATATTTCCAGTGCATAGAACAAGCTAAAAAGGTATTTTAATGAAATTTATATAATGAATTAGCTAAAATTCCTCTTTTATATTTACCCACGTGCCTTGCTACTAACCGTAACCATACCGTCAATGCTCAGAGAAAGAGTGTAAGATGTTCAGTTTTTTTCTGCCTGCTTGTATCAATGCAACACAGGCCTGACAATGCAGCTCAGCGGCCATGTTATGGAAATGCACACTCAGCCAGCGCGCAGTGCTCTATCTGCATTACAACTGCAGGGGGAACTAAACTGAAAACTTTCATCCGCGATCCCTTTGTAGCGAGAAACTCCAAACACCCCCGGCGTAAGTGCGACGGGAATATAAACACCGGCGGGAAAAAGGACCAGGCTGTCGGTGACATGGTGTGCCTTTCAAAGGCTAAGGAGTGGGAAGACACTCTGAGCCTTTCCGCGGTGCAGCCTCACGGTCATCTGATGCAGCCTGACAAGCGAGGGAGAATGAAGCTGCCTTTTTGCCCAGGCAGACTGGCAGGGGAGGGTTTTTTTTTTTTTTGTGCAGCACCACTTCTAGCCACCAGGGGGCCTGTACAGCAAACAGAAGGACGTTTTTAAATTCACCTCCCCAAACCCTTTATTTTAGATAAACCAAGGACACAGTGATTTACACACACAAAGGGAGCATAGTACATAGGGGAAATAACATGTGTACACACACACACACACACACAGACGCACACCCAGGGTCCCAAAGTGTACGTTCAGTGTTCACCCTATCAGCGATAGGCTGTGGGCTGACGAGCGATAGCACTGTTCGTGAGGAACTCGCGATTCCAAACGTTTCCAAACGTTCCCATTAAAAACAAAAATCACACGTATGCAGAGTGAATCTCTGCGGAGTCAAAACAAGACACCGTGATCAAATGGAACAAGTCAGCAATTTCTATTTTTTGGTTTGATTCCTCCCTGACCTTCAGCTTCCTGCACTGCTGGCTTTCCAGCACCAGCCTTTTGGGATGTTTTTTTTTTTCTCTAGCATTTAAAATAACAAGCACAGCCACTTCTAATCAAACCTGAACCTGCCAGGCAAGTAAAAAATGTAATGGGTTACTTATATCTAAAGAAATCAAAGATGGGTTTTAACTCTAAATTTGCACATCTCCAGCAGAACTCTACATTTAATCATATCTCAGAGAAAGGAGATTAAAAAGACTGAAAGACATTTAGACAGGAATCCAGTGACCACAGGGGCCACTCAGTGGTCCTGGCATCCTTGAATCTTGAATGTGCGATGTGAAGCCCCCCCCCTCCCCCCCACCCCGGTTGCATCATTTTTTGCGAGCAGATTAATTGCAGCATTTTTCTGTCGTCTCGG
>JAODJU010000115.1:1363465-1420670 GCA_026776725.1 Gnathonemus echidnorhynchus
CCCCCCCCCCCCCCCTCCCCCCACCCCACCAGTCTCTGATTGTCTGTAACGGTGGAGCATTGCATGGAAACAGGGCGCCACGCTATACTCTAACAGCAGAAGAAAGTAGCCGTGTGCATGGACCGTGGGCGGTTGGGGGAGCGTGTCACGGCGAGAAGCGGCCAAGCACAGCGTCCAAAAACCATCCCTTCAGTGTACGGCTTAAATAAAACATAACACACAAACGCTGCAGCATACATTATTCATAAATGCCAGACACTGGACACTGGACAGCCCAACTGATTTAACACATAAGACTGCCATATTTAATGTATACTGGATTTATGAATGTGTCTGTTATAGGCGGTAATACTAAAAATACCAAAACTAAAGGCATGATTGAATGAAAAGCACAAAAACATGACATCCCACAGCCTAGAGATTGACATCACAAGGCAGGACCTGTTAAAAGTATTTTAACGAAAATGATGATTGACAAATGTCTAAAATACGTTATTCTGTAAGTAGGTTATGAAGTAGGTCATGTCTTGGCGAGCTCTGCTGAAAATCCTTTTTAAGACCAAATTATTGGTGCTCCACGCCCATTAAAAGCTGTAAAATATCTTCCGAAGTATCTCAACTGTAATTATGACATGCTAACCCTAATATAGTCAAGTGAATGGCGAGCAGTTTGCTAAAATATAAATATGCAGGAAATTCAACATCCAGGCCTGTCCTGAGAGCAAGTAATTCGGCTGGGGAAGGTGGTGTCGATCCCGTGGGTGTGATGGAGCAGTGTTCAGTGGTCGCGACAAACTTGATCACCAAGATCCTTTCTTTGCTAAGGGATGTGGCGGCGTTGCTTATGTCTGAATTAAAATCTGTGCTCACTGAGAAGCCTGGAAGCATTATGTCAGAAGTGCAGAGGGTACAAAGGGATATCCTGAACAGCACAGCAACAATGTGACCTAGAGACAATAAAAAGTATTGCACTGGAAATAGAACTTGAGAAAGAATCGCTCAGTGTATCAGAAAAATACCTGGATACGGATGGGAGGATATGAAGAACAAACATCTGTATTGTGAATGTTCCAGAAAGCTCTGGATCTTTCTCCCCAATATGAATCATTAATCTTTTAAGTTAGGTACTGGTCATGGACATATTATTTGATAGTTCCCATAAGGGACTTCAGCCTAGCAAAATAGGATGGCAGTGCTTGTGGCAAAGATACATTATTATCAAGTATGTGTCTTTGTGCTTCGCAGAACTATGGACCTTGGTGGTCTCCGATATCAAGGACAAACTGTTTCCCTTTTGCCCGAGTTCCCTTCAGATGTGGCACGTGCTAGGTCCACCTTCAACGAGGTGAAGGAGCCTCTCCGTAACACTGCCATGTTCGCTATGGTATTTTTGTATCCAGCTCAATTGCTTATTACACACAATGGGACTGAGAGATTTTTCAGAGACCAAATAATGTGACGGATAAGTAAAGTCCAACAATTGCTATAAATCAATATGAGCTCAGGTGATTTAATATAGTTCCTGACTCCCCTTTGGTGATGGGAAAGTGGAACATAATGATACACGTTTTTTTCTTGATCTTGATTAAAGCGTAAAAATGAAGGTATTTAGTCATAGTTTAGGAGCCTATCATGTCAATTTTAAATCTAATGAGTACATGAGACTGTGGTTGGTTGGCACAGCAAAAACTTCCAAGCAAGTAGAGGGAACGTTCACAAAAGTCCAACATTATAGGAAGTGTTCAGATAAACTACATTAATTCTGGTCAAGAGATCAGAAGACAGCACACTGCTAAGGTGGTAATTACTTTTGTGTTTCTTATCAAAACAAAAAAATTACCTCATGGAAAAATGACAAATTTTATATGTACTGTATCTGAGTGAAATATTGAAAATAATGTAATTGTACCTATACTTTGTGCTAAGATTTGAAAGCCTGCAAACAGTCATGACAGCTTGGTATCATGAACTGCATACAGAATTTAGTTGGGGCTGATTGGCACATAATATAATGTGTATTTTAATAGTATTTTGTCTGATAATTAAAAGTATGTTGTTTACGTCACACTCAGAACACAGCAAAGACAGAAGACTCAAATGCTGGAGCCGGGGTGGTTAATTAGGGAAATCAGGCAACCAGAGATGAAATCAAATAACCAAAGACATAGTCGTAGTAATGCTATGGAGGGGCAGTCAATCCGAGAGACACATGGGAGAGGAGGAGCAGGAATATGGGGCAGAACAGGCGGGAGAGCAGGGCAGGACGGTCGGGACAGGCGATACAGGCAGCGCAGGAAGAATGATTGACAGGCGAAATGAAATGGTCTGCACAGCACACTGAAGGCACAATACTTTGCACTGGTTGTGCAAAATAGTGACATCATCGGGCCTCCCCAGCTCGGGCGACAATTCATTTGAAAAATAATGTGGAGTAAGAACGTGAGAGGACATGAAATGTTCAGCGGCCAAGATTTTATTTTTTTATTACTGTTCTTATTAATCTATTAGACAGTGCTTAAACTGATTAGACAACTAGAGTGTTTAACACATTCAGAAACATCATTTCACCGACACTGGATGTTTGGTTTTCCTTTAGATTAAAGCGAAAGTTCTGGTTATTTTTTAATGATGCTAGATTCTTACAAAATCCATAAAATATTAATGCTGTGCCAACCAACATCGTGTTGGGGCTGGTTGGCACAAGTGCACAGCATGTTTTTATAATTGAATAAACTATTTGTCATGTCCTGCCCTGTCTGATCCTCGTGTTTCCTCACTGGCACTAACAAGTCACGCCTACTGCTCGTTTGTCTTACCTCTTGTTCCAGCCCTCATGTGATAGACTCCGCCTGCCTCTCGTTATATTCCTTTGTTACTCCTCTATATCAGTGCTTCCCTGTCTTGTTCCGTCATGGATGTCACGAGTCTTGTCATGTATACCTTAGCCTCTCCCATTTTGATCCACTGTGATCCTGTTTGTTTTCGGGTCTATTGAAGTCTCCCTTCCTGTAAATAAACCCACTGTGTTTGCCCCTGAATTTCGCCTCACGCCATGACACTATTTGCAGTAACTTTTCCGTAATCTAATGTGTCCGTCTTTTTATCTAAAATCTTAAGGATTAATTTGCAGGTAGCTAGCTTATCATAATGTATTACTTGTCGGAGATATACAGTGCTGAAAGAAAACTGCGCCAACCAAGCCCAGTCTCCCCTACATCGGTGAAATGGCATGAACCCGAGTCATCGGTATGTGGCTAATCTGACATTATAAGTATGGAAATTTAATTCATTTGTTTATTAATCACATTGTTATTCTTTTTTTATTTTATCGACATGTTTATATGTTATTATTTACAGACTATATGAATAGGATGCCTTTTGGGCTTCATTTTGTATGCTGTATAATGTATGAATTGTTAATGCACCACATATTTCATTTTTTACTATGTACACAGCAGAGTTATTGAAACAAGTACCCCCCCAAGCACCTGCACCTTAACGTCTGGATACTTTTGTATGGGGTGTCAGGCTTACCTGGATTAATAGCTGTTAGCAAGTGGGTGGGTGGGTATTGTACCAAAATCATTTACAATACTAATCTTTATAACTTTTAAAAAATTATTATTATTTTCCTATTACCTTTTACTTCCAATTTTTTATCAGGTAGGGTCTTTCCTGAACTCTAGTATGTTTTTACCATTTTACAGTAATTTATCTTCAATCTGGAATATAGCCAATTCTTCCCCAAAGAATGACCCAAATGGCTGCCCTGTCATCTTCATAAGGTGGGATGTTAAATCATTAAATTAACCTCTAATTTTCCAAATAGGTTTGGATAAATTCAGATATTTGGGAATATGAGTTACTGCTGACTTTAGAAACCATTTTAAATGTAACTTTTCTTCATGAATGCATCATTTAATTATGGCAAAACCATGAGCACTGGGACCAATTGCCACTGTCACTGAGTGGTAGAATCAATGCTATCAAAATAAATGTTTTGCGTAAATTGTTATACTTGTTTCAGTGTATCCTGGTTTATTTAACAAAATCCTTCCTTTTGGAATTAGACACATTTATATCTGAATTCATATTTAATAAGAAAAAAACCCCGTATACATACATCCTGTAGTGGATTTCCCACCCAAATTTTTAATATTATTGGGCCATTAATATAAGAATTATATTATATTTGATGGCTCTTCTGAACACTGATACTGTACCTATGTAGCAGCTGCTGGAAAGTCAGCTTCCATGCATGATTTGCTCAAAAATTCTGCTTCCTGATTCCATACCTAAGTATTTATCACATTTTTTGTAATACAGTCCCTTAAGATTCAGGCCCAAAACAGATCCTTTTCACTTCAAAATCCCTCAGTGTTTGGCCAGTAGTAAAGGATCCTATGTTTACACCATCAATAAGAGAAGAAGCTTTTTGCATTTGGGCTAGAAGTTAAATGATCTATTCACTATACTGTAAATATTTTTATCTCTTTTAATGAGTTGTGGCAGAAATAAAACATCCTGCGCTCTCATTTTATTAGGTTTTTGCAGCTTTCTGGTTTTGAGACCAACGTCCCCATATAACCACCCTGCTCTCTACTAGACGTTATCCTAAAACTGAATTGCTGCTCTATAGGGCTAATTGCCATGACTTTCTCCTTATTCAGTTCACCCAATCTCGAACCCTCTCAATTTGTTTAAGGTATACAATTACCCAGTCTAAGTGTGCACTGGCTACACTGGACTAAAGCTAACTTAGCCAGACTTACACCAAATATCAACCTTGATTGATTTAAGCAATCACCAGCAACACTTTCGCACATTTTGGTCATGTCCCATTTTGATATTTAGCAGTTAATGGGAATTATCAGAAATCTCACAAATACCGACAGAAGCCTCCTATATTGCTGCGATATTTGAGGTTATCTCACAGGAATGTGGTTGCTTTTGCAGCGTTTATAGCAAGACAGCTGGTGTTACTGAGATAGAATAAGATTTCCCCACCTACTTTCAGCCAGTGGGTTAGGGATCTGATGTATTATTTAATACTGATGTATTATTTAATGCCATAAGAGGGTGCTCACTGAAATTTTATAGTACCTGGCAGCCATTTTTGAACTTTGTCTAGAGATGGGACCCTAATAATATTTAATTATAAAATTTATTTTTCTTTCTTTCTTTAATTGATTCATTTATTATTATTATTTCTTTCTTTAATTGATTTATTATTATTATTATTATTATTATTATTATTATTAACCTGATTCACTATGTTTGTTTATTTGTGTGTTTATTGTCCTGTGTTCCTTCACTTGCATTATGAGTCTTGTTTTGTGTTGTACAAAAGCCTGGTTTATAGGACGGGATCTGTTAGAACAAGGTAAGCGAATTGGGGGAAGGGGGCATGGTTTTGCTTCTACAGTATTACATGTTTTGCTTTTATTCATGATACTAAAAGCTCATAAAAAACACTTTGAAGCAAAAGAAAACATCTCACAATGTGACCATAACATTCAGCTTCACAAAACAGGAGCATGTGTCTGGGCAGGCTGAGTCTTCTGAGCGAACAGACACAAAAGATCTGCAGAGATAGAGATTGAAGTCAAGCTGACTTCAGTTATGAGCAAAAGATGGGTGGGAGAGATTATCTGTGCTGAAAGGAGAAGGTTCTGGAAAATTATCTTCAAAGGGAGAGTGATCCTGGTGTCCACTGCATCAGTAACATCATACCTGGATATTTTTAGAGGGGGGCTTCAAAGCCATCATGTCACCAAACACAGAGCGGTGGGCCTCCCCATTCTCAGCTAAGAAAATCCCATGGCGATCAGCGCACACATGTCAAGACATTTTAATTTTTTGTTTAGATGCGATAGGTTGTGCTTTTCCACTGGATGCCCCTGTTCCTGGAGAGGAACGCATCTGTGTGGCATAAAGCCATCTTTCATAAGTATGCATCTTAGCTAAACCCTTTGGAGCTTCTTTTTAGATCTGTTTTTGTGACGCCATTTTAATGTTTATGTTTAGATCATATGCCCCCTCAGGGATGGATGCTGGTCAATGGGCCCCTGCTCATGAGAAAGGCCCTAGCACAGTCCCAGGAGCCAGACACTCATTCCCTCAGCTCCCGGTCTAATCGTCCCCCGCACCTCCATCACAGAGCTGAAGCTGACCATTCTGGGGTGTCTCCCTTTACCCCTCCTGCCTTCTTTCATCCCCCATTTTCCCACTACCGCCTCACCATCTGCTGCCTGTAAGGGGGGGGGGGGGGGCACAGTAGGAGAGTACTGCGCACAGCCCCTCTGCTTTGAGATAAAGCCGGAATTTGCCGGGGACCATCGCTGGCCACACGCTTTATGGCACTCGCCGAAGCAGCGACTGCGGGGAAAAAGGCATCTATAGCAGTCCGGGGGAAATAAAAAGCGACCACAACTTGAAAGACAATCTTCAACAGACGAGAAAGCATGTGTTGGTGCTTCAGAGTCTGCACAGTGTTTTCATTTTCTGCAGAAGAAAGGGAATATTTTTATCCATGGGCAAGTGAAGTTACAGTCCATTATTTATGGGATAAAAGCCTTTATACTAAAGAATAAACTGAATGTTAATATAAACAAATAGGCACACAAATAACACATAAGACCTCCATTCTTATGCAGTCTGTGGTTATGAAAAATGTATGGATGGGAAATGTAAATGGACAGGAATACTTAAATAACCCTGAAACAACCTTCTTAGGTTTAATTTTTAAAATTGCATTATTTTGGGTTAGGACACCGTGCCTTTCTGATAAAGTAAGGTGAGTGTCTGCTATTTCTGAGGCATTCGTTTCCATGGTTTCCATGGCAGCAGAGGAGTTGGGGGGGGGGGGGGGGGGGGTGAGGTTGGAGCAGAGTTTAAGCCTTTTCTCCAAGGCAGGCACCCGTGATTCAGCCAGCACACCAGCCAGCAGAGGGCAGGAACGAAACGACGGGGCCCATGATCAGCGACGAACAAACAGTAACGGAGAACCCATACAGTATGTGCTTACCATGGCCGATCATAGGCTATGTGTCACAGGTGGAGGACACAGGTCAGGTGATGAGGGAGTCTAAAGATGGCGATATGGTGGCAGACAGGCACGGCTCGAAGCCTGACCTTGAGTATTAGAGCTGGGACGTGAGGACTGGCCCTCTGAATTTAAACAAATATTATACTTGGTTGTCTTGCTGGTCCACTCAAACAAAGGAGCTCTATGACCAAACACAGACCTCTGTGGCTCAATAAATCTGAATGACACTCCTTGGCATAGCAATAATCTCATCTCTGATTGGGAATTACTCAACATCTTGGTCACTGAGCAGGTAAAAATGCACCAATGTTATGTGAGAAATGAGAACATCTATGTGCAGATGCTTATGTCTGTATCTACAGTACTGTGCAAAAATCTTAGGCAGTCACAGAAAATTAAGTTCAAGTGATCTTCATGTTGGTGTAAATCTATGACATTATATCTGTCAATGTGTGTCAACTTAGCCATTTTAAAACCTCTCCTAAAATTACCACAGAATTTGCAGCAACCGCCACTATACCCATGTATTTTTTGACTCAATCATTACCTTGTTTGGCTAATCAATACACCATTGAGTTATTTAACAAATCAAGTTAATTCATTAATAGAGCTGATGGCGAAATGTAATGAATACATAGAATGGCTGAGGTGCCCCTAAGGAGAGGTTTGGAAACCAAGTTTGTCCAGCATCCAGCAAGATATCATTAATGTTTTGGAGAACAGGTGAAATTCTTGTTTATTTTTTGTGTTACAGTTAATTTGCATACGTTATAATGTTAAATTGTGTTTCTTTCTGAGAAAATATACAATTACTACCAAGATGAATAGCCTTAAACATTTTCTTTGCCTGCCGAAGACTTTCCTACAGTACTGTACCTTTTCACTGGCCAGAGGCATAGATTTCACCGACCACAGGTAGGGTGCGCTCCTCCTCAGTAGAGTGTGCCAATCGGGCCCTAGGCGGCTGCCTAGTTTGCCTGTACCCAAAACCGGTCCTGAACATGGCAAGCTATTTCAGTTCCGTCATTCAGATTTATGACTTCTTTCATGAGTACTGAGGGAAAACCCCAGCTATGCTTTGAACTGGCTGCCTTTTAGCTCCTTTATGAGTATGGAGTACTGTTCCGCATTACCCTGCAATGGGCTGTAACATGCCACACCATGTATATTGGGGATGTTCAAACACCACTGCCAACAGGGGGCGCAATCCAGAGCACACATGCTGAAGAACAAACATTAAAGACCAGGAAGGGGATGAGAAAGTGAGAGAAAGAGAGCGAGAGAAAGAGAAATAGAAAGTGTCTCCTGGAGAGTTCAGTGGACATGACATCAGTGTCATAAACTAAGGGTAGAAATTTAATGAATAAATAGAAAACTTCATATGAATAAGTGATGAGGCAAGCAGGATGTGCAAGGGTCTGTCTGGGAACTGGCAGGTTACAGATGCGTGGTGGTGACCTCCCCAGACCAAATGGCAGCTTTATTTGTGGCCAGGAATCTGGGGGTGTCTGGGACCTGCCAACAAGGTGTAACCATGGCATGAGTCAGGCCCGGGAAGCCCGAGGGCCCGTGACCTAGTGTTAACAAGACACAGCGTTACCAGAACTCAGCAGAGAGGTGAGTACCTCAGGTGGCCGCCACGCCGGCCCCTTCATATAGTATTGTTCCTACCCAAAAAACCCAGAACGCCAAGTTTTAGCTGTGCGGCTATGGGCCACCCCCCCGTTCCCGGGTCAGTGCCGGCTTCCTGCAGCTGCGTCTTTTCCCTATTGAGAAGCACCCTAATGAAGACCACACTATCCATCACTCCAGTCCTGGCTTCACCATTAGGAAGGAAGATGTCGCCCCAAATGTGACACGGGAAACCCACAAGTGCATACACACCCTTAGGTTATGAATTGATTCTGTTTATGGCCTGCTCCAGGCAGAGCAAATTATTCTTGAGTTTGGGAGTCTGGAGGACGTTTCCTGTGCTTGCGTCCTGAAGCGTGATTAATCAGCCACGTCCCTCATACCCGCAAAGTGGCCAGTCGCCCCTAAACTGGTTGAACCAACTAACAGGTATCTTGAGAGGGGAGCCGAAGAGCACTGTGTGCTGACAGTGCCAATGACAACCCGTCAAGCCGACCTACAGATTGCCAGATATCCCCACTTGCCGCTCTGCCTTACGGTGACCTCCAAACTCGAATACGACCAAAACTTTTGAGGAAAACTCTGTCTCCTAAAAACACTAATGTGGAGACGTCAAATCCATCAACATCAAATCTGAACTTTCATCGCAAGTCCTGGCCGTATCATTTAGGTAGATCCATAAATCTTTCTTCTGTATTTTCTCTGTTTCTTGTTTTATTTCTGATGCCTGAAGGCATATTACTTATGACTTAATTACTGATCGCTCAATGGGAATTAAGCGGAATGTGTCCCCATCAAAGTTCCGTAATTCAAGCCCAAATTATCTGCAGCAGAGCGGGACTGCAGGAGTGCACCGATAACTTTTAATTACGTGACGGTTACGCAATGCGATTTCCCCCGAAAGTCGTCTGCGTGGGCAGTTTGCTTCCTGAGCTCCCCCTTGGCTGAAAACTGTGCTTCCCATCAGTGCATGATTTGAGGGACACTTGCCCACACACACATGCATGTCAGCCCCCCGGGGGGGAATTCTACGTCAGGCCGGGAAACCCTGCCACAGGTTCACGCTCACATAATACTGTCAACAGCCCCTAACAGGAATAGCCGCCATAAATGCAGCATAACTCCACGCTATGACTAAATTAGTTCCACAGACAGCAATTTTGTCGTTTCAAAAGCACAGGAAATCTGGCACGTCCACAAGACCGAATCAAGGCAACCATCAATCTTCCATTCCATTACTTAAGTAGAGGATTGCAGGGAGCCAGGAGCCAATCCCAGCAGGCACAGGGCGAGAAACAAGGGACACGCTACAGGGCCTTTCTGCAGCACTCACCGCCAGTCCATCATGGGCCGTGCTCACACACACACACACAAACACACACAATTTATATGAATATCTTTGTGTTTCTATGGGGAAAACTCTAATCCCAACATAACCTTACCCCCACCCAGCCCTAACCTTAACCATAACTAACCAAAGAAAATAGGAGACACTTGGCATTTTTACATTTTTTGATTGCATTCACAGATCTTTGTGGGGACCCGAAAAATGGTCAGTCAATGTCAAAAAATCAGGTTTTTATCACATTGTACGACATTTGGTCCCCACAATGTAATATATACATTACCACACACACACAACCACACACACACACACTACAGACAATTTACAGTCTAATGACATATAAGGCATACCTGATCACAAACAGGCATTACAATGTGTAACAGCCAGTGGGGGTCTAGCTTCAAGCGGCCGGGAGACTGCAGGTCAACTCCTGACATCATTCAGCTTTGGCCATTACGAAGCGATGCAGCTATTCACTCTGCTTCCACTCTGCGCTCTTATTACGGACGTCAACCAAGACGTTCATGATGAAACCGACTTCCTGCTGCTTTGCCATTATTTCTGTAAGTCACCGTGTGGCTCAGTTTGGCATAACGGCGGTCATTTCCTTAGCGCTCACTCCTTAGAAACCCCCCTCGGTATTTCAGGCCCACACAGTGGAGCTGAGAGCAAATGAAATTGTGCGCAGTCCCCCCCCCCCCCCCCCCCCAGGTCAGCGGCTTATCTGTGGAAACCCAGCAAACACAGACTCAGGCAAGTGTCAGATTCGGCTGCAGGATTCCGACCCAGTCTGGAAGAACCCTCGACACGCGAAAGCACTACTGTGGACGGCGACCCGGATCAGTAATGAGCGGGATGAAAGATTACCCTCAAAATAAACGTTTACCAACCGCAACGGAGCAGGCTGGCGGCATCATTAGGGTGACTCTCTGCGTCGCCCCCGGCCACATTCGTACCCACGCGGTCAAACTCATTTAGTCCCCTAAATGAGAAAAAATTAGATGGGGAAAATCTGAGTGCCTGCTCAGGGTTAAGCGTGTAAAAGCCGGAAACACGGGTCCCACCATCCATGTAGGCAGAAGCATGGCAGATGCCACCAGGGTATTATGTGTAGGCAGTGTGTATGCAAGTGGAATAAAATCCAACAAATTAAAAACACGTATGAAAAAGGACTGACCCCTCGCAGATACAATGAACGTTTCTCCTAATGAGGGATAAGGTCAAGGACAGAGCACCCTGGATGCAATAAAGTCTGCAGCATTGTTATTGAGGCGAAGGGCTTTTATGAGTAATCCACAGCAAACACCACTCTTATGGGCATGCTGATACCCACTCCCTGCTACTCTGAAACACACACAAATTTGACAAACTGTCAGAGTTCGCCAATTCATTTACACTCTGGGCTGTCATGGGGCACCAGAGAGCAGGACTGAGCCCAACAAACACGCTAAATAAAATGAGAATTGGGATCCCTTTAGAAATGGTACAAGTACTGAAGGTAACACAGTAAGATCTAATCCTAGCAAACAAACTTCAAAACAGTCCCACCCAGCTTGCAGTGACACTTCGATCCAGCGTGATTTACAATGACTGCGCTCATTTATACAGCTGGATGTTTTGCTTGAGCAAATCAGGGCAGCACCATGCACTTCCTGCTACAGTATGGGCAGCAATTTGCCACACATCTACAACCAGCCAATCAGGTTCAGGTTCATATTTCATCCCAGGGGGGTACTGTATTCCATGAAAGTAGCTAAAGCAAGCCAGACTTTCCTGAAAAAGTCAGACTCAAACTAGCACCATCACAAACCTTAGCCTCATGTTGTTCCACTAATCAAGGCTCATACAAGAATTGCACAGTCTCACTTAATGCGCACACCCGAGATATTTAAGAAGCCCAAATAAATGGATGAACGATAGATCGATCAAATGAGCCGGAAAGCGTGTAAAACGAGCGGTGGTTTTTCCGCTGCAGAATAAACGCTGCTGATGGAGGTGTATAAAGAATACAAAGATGTACTGTAATCACTAAAAAAGGCAATACTGTGGCCATGACAAAGCCAGGGAGTTGGCTTGGCAAAGAATTGCAGACAGACTAAATACATAAGTTATGTAAATGTTACAAAGGCCTAGTACAGTGGCACGGTGGTATAGTGGTCTATGCTGTCGCCTTACACCCTGAAAGTTCCTGGTTTGATCCCGATAGCCAACAATGAACTTTCTGGGTTAAGTTCATGTGTCAGTCTTACTGTATAATGTTATTCTGTATTATTTGATCTCCGTGAAATACTTTCGCATCCGTGCGAAAAGTCCTGCACAAATAACCATATCCTTTCTTTACTTTTAAAGTAGACTGTGACTAAACAAAATATAAAAATATCTTCCTGTTCATATTTTTTTTCAATTTGTCATTGCATTTCATGTTTAACCTTTGTAATATGGGTATGCTTTTCTTTTAATTATTTTGTAATTAATTCGAATGCCGAGACGTGATTTTTATAGGCTTTAATATATTTATTACATGACATGAGTGGTGAGAGTGCGGAATTTTGTCCGACGGAATGATCTTTTGGGAATCTGTTCCTACACGTTCTTTGAGACAACGCTTAACTAACCGAGACAGGTAACCTGGTCCGGAGCAGAATTGTTCACTCGTGTAAGTTACCATGGTAGCTCAGCAGGGATTCATTTAAGGCACATTGATGGAACAGAACTCCCACTCAAATGAGCCAAACTTGTCGATATAAGTCAGACTTTCCCTTAATCCTGCTTCGTGGAATACCCCCCTGGTCTATTTCTGTGAGAATACAGAAAAACATCGCACTCCGTAGTGTATGATAACATGAATAGTAAGGACCAACTCTCTATGAATGGAGCCACTCTAAAGAACACTCACGTGAGCTGCGGTCCAGCAGGAGGTGCTGTGAGCTGCTCGCTGCTTTCCTCAGAAGGTGATGTCATCGCAGAGGGAGTGAGAGAGACGCACAGAGAGAGACTCAGGATCTCTTATTAGGTCTGCCAACGTTGTCAAGATCCACCCCCGATGTACTTCTGTTTCCTACAACATTTGAATCATGCAGTGCTGTGCAAAAAGAAGGCCATAAATATAGGGGGGGGGTGCGTAAGCAGAGGGGGGCGCGTAAGCAGACGCTGGAGGCAGCCGCGCTGCATTTTGCATGGAACAAGCCTCGCTTTGCGCTCCTTTGATCTTCCCTCTCAAGTGCCCCGCTGTGACTCACCAGCCACGGTTCGACTTGGTGGGGAATGGTGCAGACGGGAGCTGGGGGCAGATGCTTCCCTCGCTGCAAACAAACAAACAAACAAATAAATAAATAAATCAAAACAAAAATAAAAAATTCAAACAGATACAGAGGAACAGGGGTCTGCCGAGGGAACAGATCCAGGTTCGGTCTGGGCCGGTCTGGTATGTTGAAGATTTGGCACAAAACAGGTGGTCAGGAAATGGACCCCATGAGAGGTGGGATCACCCAGAGTGGCATCTTGATGACTGTGTCTCCATAGGAGATAATGGAGGACTGACTGGACAGAAGATGTATCTATAGTAGACATGGAGTAGATAAGCATGGAGGACTGATAGTCCTGCTTTTTTTTACGGGAGCAGGTGGGTCCTCAGCCATTGGCTGAGATGGGAGCGCCAGTGATGAGCAGCGCAGACATTGGCCACCGCTCTGATCAGTCTGGCCAGATTTTGCTACTTTGACAGCAAGATGGAAGTTTTCAACGTCTTATTTAGGGTCACTCCACAGAGGCATCTAGCATTGTTACTGGGAGGAATGACAGCAGATTCAGAGGATGGGGAAAAAATGAGAGGAAGAATCCATCCTGCATTCTATTTCAGTAATTCTATTTAGGAGTGTAATATTATTCTGCTTGGCTTGGCTTGTCTGCATACCATTTGGTCGTTTTCCAGTTTAAATTAAACAAGTTTGAGTCAAGGTCTAGCAAACTCAGAGGGCTTATGAGAAACAGGTTCCCAAGGCAACCAGGAGGGATGGACCGGCCGAGGGAGACGTCGCGTCCGGCTCACAGGGGGGACTAGAACAGGCCACTTGGTTTGGAACAGGCTGGGTTTTATGGGGGGAGCCAGAGATAAAGCAGGGCACAGGAGCCTCGTTCAAAGTGTGGATTAAACAGAAGAGAGAGCACAAACAAAACCAAGCAAACCTTCATTTTGCGCAAGGCAGGCCCAGTTTGCTCTCTCTCTCACACATACACAAACACACACAAACAAAAACAACTTTGCTCTCTGTCAGAATGATGGACGAAGCTGTGAACTCCGCTGGCGGGAAGCAGCAGAGGTGCCCAGGGAGAATGTGGGCAGAGAATTGCGCTGAGTGGCCAACAAGTATCTAACTCATTCCAGTACCAGATCACTCTGAGGTCAAGGCGGGGGGTAGCAACAGATACAGGCAGAATGAAGATTTCTGGGATGTCCCTGAAAAAGCTAACAAGTAAAGGTGAAAAAGTAGGGCAGAAGGAAGGAAGGAGGAAAAAAAAGGAATTAAAAGCAAATAGTGACCCCTCACAGAAAAGGCTGGAAATAAAGGAAGTAAACGAAAAAATGAAAGAGGCCCAAAGCCCCTGATATAAGTGGGCTCAGATCGCTCTTTTCGCACCCTGGAAAGGGGGCATTCGGGTGGTTCCATCATTAGCCTAACTCGCAGGAATCAGTCAGCTGGTACACGCGTTGCCGAAGCCCCATACCCATTTAATTCCCATTTAACCCAGTTGGTGGTTGGCAGCTGGATCTGGAGCCTTGTTTACCCCAGTGTTACCTCAGGCGGTCTCAAAGGTGGGAGGAACAGTTGTGGAAGCAGTCGGGGAACCATAGCGAAGACGAGGGCGCTATACCCTCCGTAACACATTCACGGCAGGCCTCGTTCCATCCGGTTCTGATCCAGACGTCTCTCTTACTGAACACCAATTCCCGTCATTACCCTGGGGAGTTTACACATCTGAAATGAATGGCGGCATTATGAGCGGAACAGTGCCCATGACATTTATTAAATAAGCAAAACATTGGCGAGAAGTTTCCAGGAAAGTGTTACCCAGATCAGGTCTGTCAGAAGCAGGCAGATGAGCCGTAATCGCAGCAGCATCTACAGGAGGCTGTCTCTTTGCTTTAAGATCAGTGATACACAGAGAATGCAGCTCATTCATAGAAGAAAGTCACCTTATACCTGCAGAACGAGATCATAGGTGAACTTTCAAACTACAGCTGACTGGCTTCTGAAACAAAACTCTGAGCTGCCTAAACACGAAGGGCGATTCTCCTAGACGTCCACAAGAGAGGCGATCGATGTACATGCAAAGAAAGCCAAGACACACAGGCAGCTGATTGCACACATTTAGGAGACATGTACACCTACATTCTCAGCGCATTTGAGCTTTCATCAATTTATACATAACCTCACATAAAACCCATCTGAAATACATATTTATATATAATAGCTTTACATTACCTCTCACAGTTATTGCCCATACATAAAATGCTACATGCCTAATGAATGGCTATCCATCACAAGCGCTCACACAAGCTCCCGTTGGGTGAAATGAAAGCCTGCATGCTTCCTATCATTCCCGGGAGACGGAGATTCCCAGTCCAGACAGAGAGGTTTCCTTCCCTCTATGGAACTGTGGTTGATTTCCCCTGTTTACCTCTTGAATCAGAACCTGGCTCTTTCCAGCACACGTAAAACACCAGTTATTCATTAATATCAGGAGATCGTTTGCCACATTTGAGAAAATAAAGAGGATACTCAATTTCCCCACTACACCTGCAGAATAGTAATCTGCACAAACAAACAGCCTTTACGGAAACATCCAGTCACACTCCGAAATTTGGCTACATGTCACTTTCAGAGAGAACATTTTATGCATCTGAGGGCTGTCAGAAGCACACAGAATTGCTGTGTAAGAACATAATGATATATATATATATATATGGAATAATAAAATACAGATATTGCATATATATGGAAAAGGTTCAAACAAATATACGCACTCCCAAGCATCCACCCAGCCATCCATCTTTTGTAATTGCTTATTCAGAACTGGGTCTCAAAGAGCCTGGAGCCACAGGTGTAGTGTATTTTACAAAGGGACAGGCGATTGGGGTTTCTTCTGTTTAAGAATTGCTTTTCAATAACAAAACCTCCAAAATACATCCTATGTTTCTGTGTGTTGCAGACGGTGAGATCCAGATCATACACACAAAGGGATTACATTACAAAAAGGAAGCGAGCAGGAGATAATTCCATGTAAACGGCACCACCGCCACTGCGGCCCGCCCAGCGATAAGCATCGATTTTCCATTCCCACTCCTGGTTCCCCGTAGGAGGAATTTCGGGGGCTGATAAGAGGCTATGAGGAGTTGTGCATGATAAATGAGAGATAAAAGGAGGAGAGAAAAGGAAGAAGCTCTATCTGTAATCAGTTAAGCTCTCCGGTTTCGACACAATTCCTTGACCTTCTTTGTTAATGTGTTGTACCAGCTTCCCTGTGGGGCTGTTGGATTAAGTCGGGATTAATCTGCTCACTCCCCTGGCTGAATACACACAGAGAAGTGGTGACAAGTGTCAACAACAACTACACAACTGAGGGAGAGAGACAGAGAGACAGATTCCTACAGGATTAGTGTGCTACAGTTTCCATCAAGTTAAGACACTTATACCACATTATACAATCATTCTCAACACACACAGTTCCTCCTGCACAGTAATGGCTATAATTATGCAATAAAATTATACGCACCAACAGTAAAAGAAATGGAATACAGTTTATGTCTTATGACTGATGCATTATTCTGTGTCAAATCCAGCTTGAGTTCATAACGGGCGCATTGTATAAGAAAAAAAAAGAAAAACACCATCTTGACAGAATTACATACGCAGACTGAAAGACCTTAAGTGAAAATGTAAGATCTGCCAGTTTGAGCGGATAAAGACAAAAGAAAAGATTCCTGTGAAGTCAAAAACAGCAATCATGAATGACAGCTTACAAAGGGCATGTGTGATCTTCAAAAGGGTTAAGGTATGAACAGTTATTTATGTGTGTGTGTGTGTGCGTGCTAGTGGGTATATCTTACCTTAAGGGGAAACGATGTCCCCACAATGCAATGAATACCCGTTTTTTTCTCAATTTAATAAAAATCTGTGACTGCAATGAAAAAACTAAAAATGCAAAAACTCTTACGGTTATAGTTAGGGTTCGGTGGGGGGTTGGATGGATGGATGGAGACCCACACAAACACACACACACACACACACTCCGTTTCAACAGGCACTACCATCGGTTCACTGGAGATCTACCAATAAATGTGAATTTTAACTCACAGTGCCCCCCATACCCTGAAATAAGCCTTTTAAGACGACAGTCTTCTAGCCTTGGAGGATCCATCCATCCATGAACACTCATTCAGTGCAGGGTCACACAGGGTCACACAGGGTCATGTAAAGGCAGCCTGTGCCTTGGCTGGTAGCCTTTCTGGACACTACTGTCCTCGTGATGAACTTCAGACAGCAAACCAACACAAATTTACTAAAACTATGGAGAGAAACAGGAGGAGGGCCATCTCAACATCAGCAACAGAAAAAAATCAGGGACCTTCCCACTGATAGGAGAATCCTCATGTGCCATCTGGCGCTTTTGGAAAGGGGGGTGGGGGGAGGCAGCCATCACAAAGGAATCGGTTTCCTTGCATCTCTAGGAAGAAACAGCCCCCCTGGAAGGGTGTGGTTGGACTAATGAGTCATTTAAATAACGCCATATGCACAGATTTTAAACTATCGCACTGAACGATAATATAATTATGCGATCATCCATCCATCCATCCATCCGTCAGTCCATCCATCCATCCATCCCTCCATCCGTCAGTCCATCCATCCATCCATCCATCCATCCATCCGTCAGTCCATCCATCCATCCATCCATCCATCCATCCATCCATCCGTCAGTCCATCCATCCATCCATCCATCCATCCATTTTCTGAAACCGCTTGTCCTATTCAGAGTTATGGCGGATCAGGGGCATATTCTGGAGGCTACGGGCATAAGACATCCATTCATCTAGCTGTCGGGGGGGGACATAAGCCACGAGAACCAAAATCCCCCCCCACCCTGAGTCACCGCGCCACCACACACAAATTTTATTCATACAACAGGCATTATTCATAAAACATTCCACTGCACTTAAGGCCCCCCCCCAACCCGTATCCCATACCCCCCAGACGAAATGGTAAAACCCCCTAGGGGTTATGAATGTAACATCTTGATTCTGGAGCTTAGCGCCCCAGCCTGCTTCAGATATCCACAAAGACAGATTCCAGTAGAGAGCTGAATTATCTAAATTAATTATCAATTGGAATCACAACTGTAATTGAAATGTAATTAGAGGTTTTTAAATTACCAAGCCCCTCCATTTTCTGCTTAATTAACAGGGATTCTGGCAGGCTAGGCTGAACAGGCATGTGGTGGGGGGCTCCGTAACCCCCCCCCCAATCCCCAGCTATGTGCAATTCTTTACCTGCAAACACACCATGTCACCATACCTCACCATGTGCCCCCCACCAGGCCATTACGGTGACATAGGTGAAAGCTGGTGACAGTTTTCACATCTGGACAAGTGACCAATGCGAAGTGGAAGATTCCGCATGCAGACAGCTGAAAAAAAGACATGTGATATGATCTGTCCTTCTACAGCTCACCCATCCTGCTTGGTTCAGCTGGAGGCAGAGGGTAAGTTAGTGCTCAAAGAAAGCGACTAACTTCCTCCTCAAGCCAGCATGCATTCCCTGGTGCTATCGGAGCAAGGGGCCAGATCCCGCTAACCGCTGTCTACTGGCCACTAAAGCACGATGTCATAATCGGGTCTCCTGCCATCGGCGTGGTGACGACACGCTGATGTCATCGGCAGTGGCAAACAGCATTTTCACCTTCATATTTCTGCTGATCAGATATGGAAACTCTGGGGTCAAGTTCGAAAGGAGAATGTCTCCGAAATCTTTTCTCCAGTGCCTCATTAAGCAAGTGTGAGATTTGTTAGGAGAGTCGGGCAGAGGTGCAACCGCCGGGAGGGACATGGGAGGCGGGGCTTGACCAGGGGATGGGACTGAAGCTGTATCATACTTTTAACTAGCAGGGTAACTGGAACGTTAGGTCAGGAATCAAACATGTTTCCTCAACACGCTTGGGAAGGGGCCAGGCCTGCGCCCGATTAACAACGTCAGAACAATCTATTTAGTTTTACGACCCCCAGCACTGGGCTGAATTAGTTCCAAACTATAAAGCTCTGCACACTCTGGCGGAGGAAATTAAAAAGATTTAAGTTTCTGTCGCGGTGAGATTGGATGAAGTCCTTGACTGCCCGAAACTGGCCCGGGGCACGTGTCCGCGGGAGGGAGAGAATAGCTGACCTCGCTGTTAACCCATCCCTCGAAGGAGGAGGGTTGTATGATTGCTGATCCCAGGCTCTCCAGAGGTCAGAGGGCAAGTGAGGAACATTAACCTGGCAGGGATTGGGGGAGGAGGGGGGGGTCTGAGCTTGTATGCGAAATAGCGACAGGTGGAGGCTGCCAAAATCACGCGGTAAAAAGTGACATGCGATAGGATGTCAGGTCAGATAGACAAACTCAGGATCAATGGTCAAGGTGCAAGAAATCTGCTGGATCCTGGCATGGCCAGTTCAGCCGCCTTTTCAGCCGTAACACACTCCATCGCCTGTGAAATGAAAAATCCAGATCAATAATGCTGTATTTCCGTGTGAAATATCTGTGACCGGTTAACCTGAACGTGTGCCAGAAGCTCCTCTAAAATGTCAATTTAAAGGTGAAGTTTGACTACCTTTCTCAATTTAAACATTGGTAGAAAACCTTAAGAAACATAGACAATACAATGAAAATACAGATAATCCATAAACTACAAGGAATGAGCAGAACACATTTTGAGCTCATTAAGGTTTGTGTTGTTTGCCGTTATGCTGCTATATTAACATACTTGTGTGAGTTTAATGGGCAGCCATGGGCCTTTACTGAGGAGCTCAGCTAACAGATCATAATTTCAGTAATGAACTCAGGAACTGGAGCCTAGGCTGCAGGCTGCGATACCCCAAGGGTGGAGGGAAGGAGTAAAGAACTCACAAACCTCACTACTCTGCCGGCAGGGGCGACTGTACCCCCCCATCTCCATCTACCTGCCTTAGTGTCACACACCTTCACTGTGGTTTTGCTCTCCGCTGTTCCCCAAACTCTGGAGGAGAGCCGGGGGGGCGTTCAGGGACCGTGGGCAGCAGCCATATGCAGCAACGATGCCATGATACAGCATGGCATGGGAAATACACACTCTCTCTGCCGAGCCCCCCCCACCATGCCTGATCCTTCCGCTCTGAATGGAAAGGGGGTAGCGCCCTCTCCCCCCTCCTTTCCTGCACCGAGGACCGTGACATTGTGAAGGGAAGGGGAGGAGTGACGAGACAGGATGAGCACAGGGAGACAAACAACACACACACATACACACACACACACACAGACATACACACACAGACATACACACACACACACAGACATACACACACAGACACACACACAGACATACACACACACACAGACACACGCACACACACACAGACATACACACACACAGACATACACACACACACACACACAGACATACACACACACACAAAGACATACACACACACACACACACACACACAAAGACATACACACAGACACACACACACACAGACATACACACACACAGACACACACAGACACGTTTGGCAACCGGAGGGTTGCAGGTTCGAGCCCCGGGTCCTCCTGACCCCATCGAAGTGTCCTTGAGCAAGACACTGAACCCCAAATTGCTCCCGGTGAGCTGGTTGGTGCCTTGCATGGCAGCCTCTGCCACCGGTGTGTGTGTGAATGGGTGAATGTGAGGCATAGATTAAAAAGCGCTATAAAAATGCAGTCCATTTACCATTTACTTCCTCCAGCAGTGGGGAAACACACATCTGCAAAGGGCATGTGGAGAAGAGGAGTGGGTCCCGGCGCAAAAGAATGGAGTGGGGTGTGGGGCAGGGGCGGCGTCTGCCTGGACTCTGGGCTTTGAAGAGTTTCTCAGTACTTCTGGGATTGTGCTTTGAGAGCTCTGAAGGTACTTCCCTGTGCATAGACCTCCTCCCCAGGCTAATTCTCAGCTAAGCTGCTTATCCAGCAGGAATCAAAAAATAAGGAGTAGATATGTCTCTCTGAATAACTGCCCGAGTTTCTTCAAAGCAGCAGCTAATATTTTTATGCTCATGCATAATGAATTATTGCCATAACGTTAAAAATGATGATGTCATGATCTTATCGTTTCCTTTTTTTTAAGGATTTCTGAAATAACAAGAATCTCTGTTGATATAAGGTATATACTAAGCAGAGAGTTGTAGCTCCTGAAAAAAATATATGCTATGAATCCCAGGCCTGCTCAGTTCATAGGATTTTCCCTGCTTAATGGAGCTTCTAAAGCATTCAGAAAATGGCCTGCCATTACTGCTGATTTTCTCGAGTAACATTTGTACAGGGTGGTTCCCAGAGGAGAACGGGCCTTGTTTGCTGACTCATCATCGTGTGGTTGTCTGCATTCTTAAACCACTGGCTTTCCATGTCTGTGTTTTAATAAAAAATCCATGACTGCATAAACAAACTGAGTTTTCAAACAGCCTGCTATATGTCACCTCCAGCTTGCACATGTCTACCTGCAAGAGCATAACCCCCCCTTCCATTATGCATGAAGTAAACACTCAATGGGACCATCTGGGCTCAACTTTGAAATTAGAAGTTCCAGTAAGTAGGTATTCCTCAAACGGTAGACTATTTTATTTTGATTAAAAATGCTAAGGGTAGTGAATGGGTGTCATATCCTACCCTCCATGTCTGCATGATCCTCCTGTTTCTCTTTGCTTTAACAAGCCATGCCTGGTGCTGGCTTAGTCTTGCCTCTTGTTCCTGCCCTTGTATTATTCACTCCCAGCTGCCTCCAATTTGCTCCCTCGTTGGTCTTGTATTTAAGTGTCTCCCAGTCTAGAGGGGGCGTTCAACAAAAGAATTTCTTGCTTAGTCAGGTAAGTTGTTGGATTTTAGATATTCTAGGCTAAATGGAGTTTGTCTTCGTTCACCTACATTTAGCCAAAACTACCTTCAATCAACAAGTTATCCAGCTGAACAAGAAATCCTGCTTTGTGGAACAGCCCCCAGTGTTCCCCAAGTTTGTAATTTTTTCAGTTGAATGTATATTACATTCATCCAATATGAATTTAATATGGAGTTTTGGTGTTCTACCACCAAGATTTATCTGTATGTGGCCATTTGCCATTACACTCTGCTGTTTGTCTTCTTAAGTGTAATATATTAATGTTGTCTTAGCTCTGTTGAAAGCAGTGTACCACACTTAACCTCTAATCTCTTGGTTTCACTTGTTATATCTCAATCAAACTTTCCAGTGGCATCTAAGCCTAATTCTATCACCGAAGCACAAAAATGAGTGAGAATAATTATATTCTCACTCAAATTATAAAACAAGAGAAAATAATGAATCAATATGGTAACAAGTCATGTTATTTTATTTTTTTATTATTAAATATTGGTGAAGTACATAAGTATAATGTATCTCTCTACTGTTTACAGTCAGGAGTGCACATAGTCAATATGGCAGGTATGGGAGGCCAGAATACATATTTTCCAGCATTTTTTCCAGCATTTTATGAATAACACCCAAACCACTTATCAAGAAAAGGGTGACTGGGGTCTGGGGTTTCTTCCAGGTAGCAGGGGGCATTAAGGCATGGGACATCCTGGACAGGATGCCAACCCATCACAGGTAGAGCTGTAATCGGGCCTTAAAAGTTAGACCAGACAAGGCCCGAGCCCGACAGAATTTGGCCCGAGCCTGGCCCGAACATGAGTCGGATTCCGACTTTTGAAGCCAGAAGTGACGACATGCACGCTCCCGTTTCTCGGAGATCCGAGAAATATCTTGGAGCAGCACAGAGGATCCCGAGTTCAGAATCCAAGATGGCTGCGACCTTTATGAACAGAAGTTAAAGTTGTAGTTTTATACTGTTTAAGCACTACTTCTCATTTGTGGCTCATTAAATTGGTCGCACACACTAAACTTATCTGTGGACGTGTTGCTACAGTTTTATACGTAAAGCACCGTGCGTAATGTGTTATCAACTGATATTGCTAACAATTAACCGGGCTAAAATTGGATTTCATGATTAGTCGGATTATTTGTCAGATTTAAGGTAGTTCGGGCTAATTGTAAGTGAACGAAGATAAAGGCCATTTAAACTGAGGTATCTTAAATCCGAAACGTTGTCCAGCTAAGCAAAAAAATCTTGCTTTTTGATACGGGTCCATGGTATTGCTACTTCAGTGACAAATGGAATGCATCCGATTCGGTTTTCCCCAAGTTTTTGGCAGATGTGATGCAATCTCGGCAACAGAAACTTGTATCTGAAGGCAAATGGAACGCACCATAAGCCCAAACCCAACTGAACCCGTGGGACCCCGTCGGGTCCCGGCAAAGATCTTCAGCTCTACACCTGACCACTTATTTACCGCACAAGCCCGAACCCGGCCTGAGCCCTTGTAAAATGATAGAAATTAAGCCCGAACTCAACTGAACCCGTTGGGTCCTGTTGGGTCCCGTCGGGTTCTGGCAAAAATCTTCAGTTCTAATCACAGATTCTTTAGTATAGTACCAGCTAAAACTATACGAATGTGGCCATGAAATTTAAAAATCTTAAACTGTAGCTGCTGTATGAAATGATATCAAACAATGAAATGCACCATCACTAGACATCTAGGTCTTGTTTGGTTAGAGGTGATAGGCAAGGTTTGCTAAAATTTAGATTGAATATTAATTGGGTATGAAATTGAGTGTTAAACCTGATAAAATAGAAAGAACGGAAATTTTCTTGTATGTATAGGATGTTGCACAATGACAATCTTTCAAAATGACAGTACAACAAGAGCCACAGATAAGCAAGAAAGAAGACAAGGGAGTGCTGGATGAGGGAATAAAGGATAATGGAGGTCTCATTCTGTAAGATGAATCGGAGGACGCAGATGATGAGTCATTTCCTGTGACGTATGATCCTTGAGACGTGCATAAATCTGTGTCTGCTCCTGCATCCTACCTTAGACACTCAAATATTCACGTTTGAGAGGACATCTGGTGTGCAGATTATGTGCAGCATACAATTGGAATGAAAATGAAAGAAGGAACGAGAGAGAGGAGGGAAAAGGGGTGTGATTTAAGATGAAGATTAGGTAAAGTTATATATGTTTAGCTGAGAGCATTTTTATTTTTACTGTCAAAACATGAAGATGGAAAATATTTGTTAGGGAGGCATATCTTTTTCCTGTGACTCTTTCATGTCTTCAGTGGTGATGCGTGTTTGTTAATGATTCATGCAGTTATAGCAAAATATAATTCAACTTTGGAGATGAAAAGCCTACAATATATCTTTAGACCACAGAAGAAAAAGACCCATGTGACATGAACCAAACTCTGCATTTCCACACAAATTGGAGACAGGATCCAGAACCACAGCCCTGAAGGTGTAAAGCAACAGGGTCACACAATGAGCAACCATGGGTCGCCTGATTGCCCCCATGAATCACCCAATCGCCACCATGGGTTAACAATCAGTCATCATGGGTCACTCAATCAGTCATCATGGATCATCCAATCAGCTACTATGGATCACCCAATTGCCACCATGGGTCCTACAATCAGTCATCATGGGTCACTCAGCCAGTCATCATGTGTCACCCAATCAGCCACCATGGGTCATACAATCAGTCATCATGGGTCACTCATCCAGTCATCATGTGTCACCCAATTGGCCACCATGGGTCACCCAATCAGCCCCCATGGGTCACCCAATCGCCACCATGGATCATCCAATTGCCACCATGGATCACCCAATTAGCCACAATTGGTCACCCAATCACCACCATGGATCACCCAGTCGCCACCATGGGACACCCAATCAGCCACCCTGGATCACCCAATCAGCCATCATGGGTTACCCAATCAGCCACAATGAGTCACCCAATCAGCCACAATGGGTCACCCAATCAGCCACCATGGATCACCCAATCACCACCATGGGACACCCAACCAGCCACCATGGGTCAACCAATGAGCCACCATGGGTCACACAATCAGCCATCATGGGTCACCCAATCACCACCATGGGTCACCCAATCAGTCATCATGGGTCACCCAATCAGCCATTGTGGGTCACCCATTCAGCCACAATGAGTCTCCCATTCAGCCACAATGAGTCTCCCAATCAGCCATTATGGGTCACCCAATCAGCCACTATGGGTCACCCAATCAGCCACAATGAGTCTCCCAATCAGCCCCAATGACTCACCCAATCAGCCAACATGGATCACCCAATCACCACCATGGGTCACCCAATCAGCCAAAATGAGTCTCCCAATCAGCCCCAATGAGTCACCAAATCAGCCACAATGAGTCACCCAATTAGCCACAATGAGTCACCCAATCAACCACAATGGGTCACCCAATGAGCCACCATTAGTCACCCAATGAGCCATAGAATATCAAAGGTGAGCTTAATAGACATGATACATGGAGAATGGCAATGGGAACCATATCTCTCAGAACCAGTGAGATGGAACAGTGACTTTATCTCAGCATGCGAGTGGATGGATTTAAGACCAACACACAAGACACTCAAGATCAACACACATGGAGAAACAAAACAGACTCTTGGTTGAGAAAAGAGTTACAGTATAGCAGGGAAAAGAATTGGGCATCAATGTCTGGGCATGTGTGCTGGGAACCATAAGGCAATTGTCTGTATTTGGAAAGTATTCTGTATGAATAAATCCAATGATATGGATATTGGTCTTAGTACATTTAGTCCTACTGAAGTACAAAAAGGCAAGATGGAGCACAAATCTTAGAAATGACAGGACATTGCTACCACCTCATCTGGCAGGAGAAAACTCCTGCACCTACTTGAGATTTCTCTGGCATATCTTGCTCTCTCTCCTCCATTGCCATTCTCTCAGGCAGAGCCTTGCAGCTTATAGGCCTTTGCGGCTTCCTTCGGTTCTCAAGGGTGCACCCTCCCATCAATGTTTCAGTGACTGGACCACATCTCAGTGAAGCTTGGCAGTGGAACCAGCTTCCTGGAAGCAGCCCCTCCATCCCGAAGATCTGGCCACTGCTCATCAACTCTGCCCTGCCTCTCCTCCGCCAGCCCAAATGCACCAATGCTCACTCCTCTTAAACCATAGCACCTGGATGCTGTTTCTGCCTGCCTTGAGATGTCAGATGCTAACTAACTTCTTACCTCTGACCTCTGATCCCAGGGAACCTCAAGGCTCTGTCCAGGAAAACCCCTACACCCAACCTCTACTGAGAGATTTCAGACTCTTCATTCTTTCTGTGAATCTCATAGATAAGGATCGAGCCACTTGCATTGTTATTGTTCAGCAAAGGATTAGATCCAGCCAGAAGCTTGTGCTGATGATCTCTTTGGGAAATTTTAGTTGCCTACCAAGGTCAGCCCTCATTCACCTGTCGTTTGCTGTATCCAGGAACCCTGTAGCCTCCTTGCCTACCTTCTCCCCTGCCCTAAGGACTCTGGCCTGGGCTTGGTGGGCTTCTTGGACTGTTATGATGTTTGCACAAGGAGAAACACACAAAACACACATATACAAGTGCTGGGTTGCAGAAAGAGCTCCTGCTGGATAAGATATTGGGAATCAGAGTCTGGCTACTCCCTCTGAAACGGAACAAAACTTTCAAAACCACTGGTGATATGAGCCATACTCACTAACAGTACTAAATATTCACTTATATTCAAGAGGTAATCGAGAGATGAAACTAACTGATTTCCATTTATATCACAGAAGTGTAGAAAATTGTGAGTGAGAAATGAGTAGGTGCTGTAATCCACAGCTACATTGTATATTGTTGGGAAGCTAGCATTCTGTCTTGGATGTTCCAGTGCTGATTGCAGCTTTGAGTTGCAGTTCCTCTCTTGTATTGTGTGCCATGTTTTATCCAGCTGAACATCTGCAAGCTCTCAGATTATTTTAACCGCTATTGTCTCCCTCCACTTTAACATATGCTTGCAATGATTCCCTTCTCTTAATTAATTTAAAAGATTTTTTCATTGACTGCCAAACTTATGTTCTGTAACTAAAAAAGTGAAAACTGCATAAATATGCACAATGCCATTAATGCTATATACCATTCTTTTTGTGAACTAAGTTTACCATAAATTCCTGTTTTACAGAGTGAGAGAGTGGGTTTTTGCTATGCTGATAAATGCCAGTATTGCTTCTTAAATGTGTTGTATTTTAAAAATCCTGAATGACTTGTTAGTATAAAGCAGATTCTAAGCTGATATTAGACCCTGTCATTTGCGTCAACTTTCTGTTGCTAAATAGCACGTGAAATAAATCATTTGCAATATTTAGTATCTAGTACAAGCCAGAAAGTAACTAATCAATATAGGATCTTTATGTAATTTTTGAGGAAAAAAATCAAAAACAACAGTTAGCCTCAGGGGCAGATTGGTAACAAAAAGCAGCTCAGGAATTTGGTGTCAGTTGGCACCAGTTTGATATTTTGCCGTTGATTCTGTTGGGGGGACCCCCCAGTCCATTTTCCCTCCAACTCCGAGAAATTCCCCCAACTCCCCGATGACCCGTACGTGCCTGGCTAGCTTTTCAGCTTTTGGTATATTTACATCTGATTTCTTGGCTGATTTATTTCTGAATAATGTGTGAAGATTTTTGTGTCGGATGCTTTCTTATTCTCACAGTTATGTGGTTTTCCTTCAGCTTCTGTGAAGTGCCATGAAATGCCCTCAGCGGATTTATATCTGAAGCTAATTACAGACATTCTCATTTCTTTCCCCTCTTTCTAGCAGACGAAGGCCTTTGTGAACAAGCTGCATATTAAAATCCACATTCCTTCACACAGATGTGAAAACAAACATGCTGCTTATTCTCTTTTATGGACATTTTTTAATGTGTATTTTTGAAAATGGAATTAGTTTTCCTTCAGACTAATCTATTCCTTACCATATAACTGCTTACACTGGAAGTTTTGCACTTTAGTTATGTATGTGTGTGTGTTGCTTCTGTAACTTCAATTTTAATAATGACACCATTACTGCTGTACCATTAGAGAATAATTTCAAAAAATAAAATGATTTTTAAAAGTCTTACTGAAGCCTGTATTTTAATCCCATGCTCAACAAAAGAGTATTTTGTCCTTCCTGTTTCTGGGCAGGTCTTGGCGCAGGTGTTTGTAGGGTCCTATGATATGTTATAGGACTAAGGCCAGCCCTAACCCTTGATCTCAGGTATGACGTGAGTTCAAACAAAAGGGACTGTGCATGTTTTGACATGACAGAAGATTCATCAGCACTGTGAGATATACTGTATACTGGAGACATATACAGCTTTGTAGGCAGGAAGTATTCTCTAGAGTATTCCGCCTCGCACTCTGACATAGGATGTGAGAAGCTTCCTGCTGTCAAATATGTACCTTCATAATAATAAGAAAATTCTAAGATCTCTTAGGTTTCAAAAATCTTAATTGTCCATCATCAGTCCAGAACTGAAAATGCATTTATAAAATTTTATATAGGAGGCAAAAGTCTGTAGCTTTTCTGTAATTTGTAATTTGCTCCATTAAGGACCACCCCAAACTGATTTTCTATGGGGCATAGAGTAACAACTTAAAGAAATTCAGTTCAGGGTTCATATGAAATATGTTAAGAAACATATTTGGTTATAATTATTATACTTATTAACTGCACTGAATTGAAATGTTAAACTGTAGAAATGGGGATCAAGCAAAAATACACAAAGACACATCAGACAGGAATTGCTGCTCTGATCAAATATCTTAAAATATTCTAAAACATAAATAATGAATCATTTAAATCAAACACATACCCAGGTCCAGCCAAGAAATGCTATAAGGTTCAAACACTGACAACAGAAGTATCCAAAAGTCACACTCTGTCTGGTTGCCTGTTTCTCAAACACTTCTATGGCCCAAAAGCTCATTTGCTTCTTGATAACATTAACAGCACAGTTTCTTACATTATCTGGAGACTGGATGAATGGTTTGTTACAAAGCTGAATAAGCACAAACAACCATGTACCTACATACCGTTGAAATATTATCTGATGACAGTTAAGCTTCATATTCATTCAAGGCTTTTATTAGTCATAGTGCAGCATTGTAATTAAATAGTTTTATCCAGTTAGTGTCACAGGAATCTTGGGTAGCTTTGCAGTAGCAGTCCTTACATGCTCCGAAGTGCACGCTTCGCTCATAATCATTAACATTACAATTCATTGATAAAGAAAAAATTGCCCCAGAAACTGATACTGAAAAAGGTGAATGAAGGTTGAATGGGTTACCTATTGGTCAATGTTAGCAAATATGAGTAGCTTCAAGCATGACAGGAGGTAGAAAAGCCAAGAGAGCTTAGAAGACAAAGCGTTTGTGTTCCTCATACTCATCTCCCCGTTTTGACCCCTTGTGGTCCGTTTGATTTGCCCCGTCCGTGCTGTGATTTCCTTTAATAAAGCCCCTTCGGTTTCCCCCGATGCCTGCCTTCACCTCTGTCCTTGTTCTCGACGTGACATAATCACGCAAACGATACAATATTTGAATTACCCTGAAGAATTTTCAGCCAATCGACTATCAAACACAGGGTCATCATTTACCTCTTGAAACTTAAACCAACAGATTTCTGTTGACAATCCAGGCCATTATGTGCATTAACTCTATTTATTAGTCTGTATATATTGATACTGAATAATTAATTATTTTATTTTGTTTTTTTAGGTAATGTTATAAGCATTCCAATCATAATGCTGCATAATAATACTGTGTCAAAATTAGGGATGCAGGTGGAGATGCTCCCCAGGGAAGTTGAAGAGCTCCTACGAACCCCCCAAGGGGGGTGAAGTGACCCTGAGGAGACCTCTGGGAACCAAGCACTACACCTTCCCAGAACAACCCCACGGTGCTAGTACCCCACCTACCTGAAGGGCAGCCTGGCGCCTGGGAGCGGCATCATGCAGAAATTAAGCTGATCATGAAGACCCCTGTGAAGCTACCCCCCTTTGACGGAAAGGGCCCCCTATAACCCTATCTGACCCAGGTCCCCCTGGGTCTGGACTACCTGAGCTAGTTCCGGGAGTGTGTGCTGACCACACAAGAGCTGGCCTGGGAACATCAGCCTGGGGACCCTGTTCGGGTGTACTGTCCTATCAAGAAGAAGGGGGTGGTCATCGAAGCCGGTCTGCCACTAGAGGGGTACCAAGGAGGTCCTGGAGTGAATCTCTCAGATGATGTACAGGGTGCAGATGCCAGAGCGGCGCAGGACTGTCATGCTGCATGGCGACTACCTGGCTCCATACCAGCCTCTGGCCACTTGGAGCAGCCATTGCTGGGACCTGGAGTGAGGGCCCCAGCAGCTGGGACTGAGCAGGGTGGTGTATATGCTGTGTGTGCATGGTACAGATGCAATAAACCACCATGTGGTTAAAACTCGAACTGTCCCCTGACTCGTCAATTGTGCCAAACAACATGGCCCATCTGCCCATTGCAATACTGTCAATGGATAAATAATTAACAGCATCTGTGCACCTAGTTTTATTATAATCTTTAATTCCATCTAAGATTTCAGTCATCATCATCCTCATTTTCCTGCTGCTGCTCCTGGTGATGGTCATCCAGAGCAGGTCAGCCCAGAGCTCTCGTTCCGTGGCCGCAGACTGTAGCTCATTTTCTCCCCTGTTCTAATCTACATTAATGTGTGTTATCATTTTACTTTGTTTTGTTTTAATTAGTTCTCCATATTACCTTTTATAAACATAACTTCTGGCAAGTCACAATTTCTGTGGACAGAGAACACCATATACCATCCTATATTTGACTTTAACATTGTGCACTGTTTTTCCTTTTGATTACACACTTTTTTTTTTTTTTTTTTTTTAAAGAAAGTACAGTATATCTCCTGTGCCACTTCCATTCTGGAATATTCTCAGCCTCTATACCATTTCCCCACCATTGTCACTGGTTTTTGTGTTCTCTGACTTTAACCCCATCTTTGCCCTTTTGATATAAAGTCAAGTTAGGTCACATTCCTGTGTAACCCTAACCACAGGAGTAATGCCCTTTTTTCACATGTGTGTACCACTTTATTAGGTACACTTGTTCAGCTTCTCATTGAAGAAAGTATCTCATCAACCAATCATATGTCAGCAACACAATGCAAAATATCATGCAAAAATAGGTCAGATGCTTCAGTAACTCTTCATAACAAACACCGGAATGGGGAAGAAAGGTGATTTAAGTGACTTTGAACGTGGCAGGAGTGTTGATGCCAGACAGTCTGGTATGAGTATTTCAGAAACTGCTGATCTACTGGGATTTTCACACACAACCATCTCCAGGCTTTACAGAGAGTGGGCCAAGAAGGAAAAAAAAACATACAGTGAGAGGCAGCTATCTGGAAGAAAATGCCTTGTTGATGGTAGAGGTCAGGCAGGAACGGGCAGAGTGGTTGAAGCTGATAGAAAGACAACAGTAACTGAAATAGCCACTTGTTACAGGCAGAAGAGCATCTCTGAATGCACAACATGTCAAACCTTGAAGCAGATGGGCTACAGCAGCAGAAGACCACAGCAGGTGCCACTCCTGTCAGCCAAGGACAGAAAACTGGGGCTCACCAAAATTGGACAATGGGAGATTGGAGAAACGTTGCCTGGTCAGATGAGTTTTGATTTCTGCTGCAATATTCAGATGGTAGGTTCAGAATTTGGCGTGAACAACATGGATCCATCCTGCCTTGTTTAACAACTGAAGGTGATGGTGTCCTGGTGGGGGGATGTTTCCTTGGCAGACTTTGGCCCCTTAATACCAACTGAGCATGGTTTGTAAAAATAAAAAAAGGGTCGGATTTAGCAGCACTCAGTTTAAACAGCCATGGTCACGTCAAAAGTTCACCACCTGCTCTGGCCAATACTCTACAGTTGCTGCCCATGTCAGAAGATGGGCTGACTTTGTCTTTTAATAGAAAGTTGCTTATTCATATATTTACAATACTTTAGGCACCTTTCTCCACTATGTTTCGTAAACATTTTCTTTAAGATGTGAATTTAGATATAGATCAATCTGTATAGTTGCCGCATGATTGATTCTGGATTATTTAATTTATTTTTCTGAGTGAAATTTAAGTTAGGCTACAATTTAATGTAGTTTTTCCAACGTAACATACGTGCATACATATTGTTCGTGGAAAGAGCAACAAGTCAGAGACGTAAGATACACAAAACCCACAATACAGTACGTGGGGGTAACTTTCACTGAACTACCCTCTTTGTCGACGTCCAATGAAAACGCACCCCTTTCGTGTCCGCATTTCTGATTTGCTGCTCTTTCTTGTTCGTGTTCTGAATGACAGTCCCTGTGAAAGTTTTTTCCCCTTTCTTTTATTATTTCCAAGATCTTTCAAAGTCTATGCAGACAGAGGGCATCACTTCTGATGGTAGATTCAGAGTAGTATAGATCGGAAGATCCGTAAGAAGGGAGAGACCGTGGAAGAGAAAGAGAGGGTGCCCTGTGAACTAACCCTCGGAGGAAACTTGGCTACGAACTTATGGCTGTATGAAAAACTAACGTGCTTTTTAAACTCTGGGATCTTGTCTACGAGTTGTCTTCTGATCTAATATCCAACGTTGTGTTATTTCTTTTAATACACATTTCTTGTGGATGTCAGTGGTGATCATGGATACTCATATAAGATGGAAAATAAAACGGAGGATAAGGAACATGCACCTTGCCTTAGTAATAATTCTTTTTTTTGTAAGTTCACGAGCAAGTTCAGGTAAGTGCTTCTACAATCACGTAACACCTTTGAAGCAGACATGCCTGCAAACTTTTGCCTTTTGTGATAAATTGACAAAATATGGTTGGTTTTTTTTCAGTTTAGAGGGGCGTGATCCACACCGTTTTATCTACATGCAACTATGATTTGCGTTCTAGCGGTCCCCTTCAAATACTTTAAATTCTTCTTGTCTTTGCTAACCAGATTTCCACGCCCTATTTCAGATTTAGGGTAAAACCTCCAGTATTTCTTTTCTTTAGTCTATTATTATTATTATTATTATTATTATTATTATTATTATTATTATTATTATTATTATATTGCTCATGGTTGTTGAATGTGTAGTATTTGAATATCAAAGGTAAAGAGTGAATTGTGCTGAGGTTTTCAAAAGGTTTCAGCGTGAGTTTTGTTTCTTCCGTGAAATCGTCTTGCCTCCACGCGTGTTTTCCCTTTACTATTAAAGTTAGCATCCTAGCTGCGCCATCTATTGTATTTCATTATTCTCTATGTACAGGAAACGAACCGCTATCGACGCTCCTGTCAAAAAAGATACGCGCTTCGTAGCCCACAGACCTTCTGTTTTTGATTGTTATATATAACCCGCATGGCATGGAATTTTAATAGGATCAGCAAATTGTGAAACTATTAGAAACTTTGTTTCATAAATATATGGAAAGGTATTTCTAAGTGTCAGAAGGAAACATGTTCGGGGAATTGTTTGTAACAGCTGGATGGAGTTGCTGGAGTTGTTCGAACTTTTGCTCAGTGATGGGCGTAATATGGCTTAATATTACCAGTTTTGTATTTCATTAGATGAATGAAATTGAAAAAAGACAGATTTTGAATTCTGAAAAGACTTCCATACAAATAGATACATATTGACTAGATTGGCATCAGTTTAACAGTATAGTATTCGTCCCACTATGTGACATATTTGAGTAAGCCAACATGCGACGCATAAGCATTTTAAGACTTATACTTATATATATATTTTAAGTTTATACATTCGTAATATTTTCAGACGAGACTTAGTCTTTTTGTGTCACGTGACAAAACTGTACGGCGCTGAGCCAAAATATGGTATGAATTATTATTATAAACATCATGAGTTGAATGACTAAAAAAAATCTAACCATTTTATGCGGTCTACTAATGTTAAATACTTAAAATTTTCAGTGCAAAATTCGGTGAAAAAGCCTCTTTAGTCCTATCATTCTGTTCAGCTTTGCCGTCGTTCCAGTTAGTACATATATGGTGAAATAACCAAGAACTGGTTAAGAAGCAGTTCTTTGGCTGGTCCCATGCTTAAGTATGAATTTAATGATCTTTAAGATGCAACGCAGCGGGGTTTCCTGCCCTGCCTCTTCTACACCTTTAAAGTAGTGATAGGTTAACGCATTCTATGAGTTCTGTTTTAATAATAATAGTTAAAAAAAACTTGTATATTATTATATATTATTGTGTATTGAAATCGCATTTTTTGTTAAGGGATAAATTTACAGTTTTGAGTCCATGTAATTGTTTTTAGCGTTTGGTTCCATCCAAGATTCAGGGTTGGTTGGCTTCAAGAAGCATGCTGACTACAAGCAGATATCTCGATAAGTGTCTGGTGAAGTTTTTTTTTATAACATAATACATTGTCTCATCCACAGCCCAGTTCAGAACACGCACAGCACCCATCCTGCAATGTCTGTTTTCTGTTGTTTTCAATATTTGTTTCCAAAGCTAGAATGAAAGGAACAGAGCCAGTGCAGATTATTACGGAACCAGATCCAGACATAAAATACCCATTGGGTTTCAAATATTGGCTGATTTAGTCTTCAAAACAAGGAGATAAATATAGAACGCTGGTGTCCTGACCCATTAAGTCCTATTGCAAGAGGAAATGTTTGTGTTTCTTGTATGATTTTTTCCTGTGTCCCAGCTCAGCATTGTACTTCCATGTAATCCTTTTAGACCAAACCTTCTTCTCTGACAAGCAGCTAGGGTTTAATAACCACTAGTGACGTTATTTCCTTTAGATAATCAGTAGTTTTCAACCCAGAGAATATGGAGTCTTCTGCATTGCTCTTTCAGTCTTCAAATAAGGCTATCTTTCATGATTGGTGCTGGCTGTAACCCCTTGGACAGCCATTTGATTTAAACAGCCTATGGGGGGAAATTGAGAGGAATACCTTTTCATCAGGGCTTTGGTCTGCAAACGCAATTAGTTACTTGCCTGGCTGTGTTGGTGGTCTGTTTTTCCTACAAGCAGCTGTTAAGCACAGCCACTAGCAGCAAAACCCCCACTTTCCCATTGTCCATTTTTAGGGCAGGGGCTATAATGGCATTTTGGAGTCAAAGAAAGAATGATTTAGGATATATTATATCAGTGTAACACACACACACACACACACACACACACACACACACAAAAACACACAATTGGAGAAGATTACTATAGTGCAATACCAGTAAGAAGGATTTCAGAACCATGCAGCTAAGTGAGAACTATTAGGAAAATTCCTTTATACTACACGGAGTGGAAGAATTTTACCATTTAACAACAACAAACAGCTATCCTGATGAAATTTTAGAGGGGAAAAACTTTATCCATTGCATTATGTTTCTTTTTTCCATGGAAATGTTTGTTGTTGCCTAAAACAAATGACTTTCAGTCTATGACTTGTGGCTGTCAGTCTATTAATGAACACATCTGTCACAGAGGAACACTAGTACTGTACTGTACTCATCCAATGACATGAATGGTCTCCGTCAGAATGAGACTCAGAAACTCTTCCACCTACCTTCAGTCATTAATTAAAACTGTCCTGGTGCGAATATATTGGAATATCTTTCTTGCTACTATGCTACATTGATGCTTATGCAGTAAGTATAAATGATTCTTGGGTGGCCTTTGATGATGTTATTGGCATGTTTATATTAATCACAAAAAAAAACATTTTAATGGTATGCAAATCAGCCCCTAGTCATAAAATAACTGATTAGCAAGACCAGAATTGTAAAATATTTTAGTGTAATGTATTTTTAAATGCATTGTTGAATAAATACAGCTTTGTGGTCTCCAAAAGCTATATGTGATCCAGACCAGTTACCCAGATTTTGTAAGACATGTTATTTTTTTTAATGAAGAGCAAATATAAAAGTATTGGTCCATCTCCATGGCGATATTTTTCAGTGTCCATGAACACATATGGATCCAATGAGTTCCAGATGTTTTTGTTCCACTCATGGTAGGACAGCAACTGTGAAATAAAATACGGGTTCATTAAAAAAGACAACAGTCTAGTCTTATAGATTGCTCAAAAATACTTTATGGATGCTTTTGGTGATTTTGGTATACTCTAGAAGGATGCATGCTTCAAAAACACAGTTAATTCTGACCAGGAACATATATTTTGCATGCAAATTCTGGACAAACTGTATTATTTGATCACCTTGATTTTGTCCTAGAAGCCTTTTGGTATTTGTGGCGGGAGAGGTGCGTGCGTGCGTGTTTATGTGTGTGTGCATGCGTGTGTGTGTGTGTATGAATGAGCAGTCCCCATAAGGATATGTTTACCCTACATGTGCGTGCGTGCATGTGTGTGTGTATGTGTGTTTATGTGTGTGTGCATGCGTGCGTGCGTGCATGCGTGTGCGTGTGTGCGTGCGTGCGTGCGTGTGTGTGTGTATGTGTGAATGTATGTGTGTGAGTGTATGTGTATAAATCTTTGATGGGCACTTTGACAGGCATAACATCATAGTTTTACACCAACATAAAGATAATTTAAACATCATTTTCTTTGGCTGCTTAAGACTTCTACACAGTCTTGTACACACACACATGCAGACGCACACATATATTATATGTATATTCTATAAGGGCTGAGGGATACCTTTCTTTCCCTTATTTGAACCAATGAAAAATAGATTAAAACTTTAATATCTCTGCTAATGCAGACACACCCTTGCTACAATGTTTTTGTTTCATATAAAGTTTCCATTAACTGAGCAGGGTAATCAGAATTCACATGTTATTGCATTAGAAAGCAAAATATATTAAACTGAACTGTAAGAAAAAAAACATATCAGTGCATGTCTTAATGACAACACGAGACCATGGACCCATGACATCAGACCATTTAAAGAAGAAAGTGGTGTGAAGTGTAACATTTGCAGTGCATGAGAGGAAATGAAATCAACTCATACTTCAAAGGGCAGCAGTGCCTGTAATTTCAACTGAATTGAGCTGTTATCAAAGTAATAGTTCAACAGCTGCCTAATGTAGGACTAAGTCATTCATTCCAGACATTTTACCACATCAAGTCCAATCTATCTTTCATTGTTTGTCTGATTTAAAAAATGGACTTTTAATCCAATTGTATTATACATCATCTCTCTAAAGACCCCCTTATGTATAAAGTTTAGTAAACTGCTATGTTTAACAGAGACAGATCTTTGTGAGCCATAAGCATTGCCTGTAATGACTCTGGTATTTCTGAGAGTACCACACTGTCCACACATGAAAAATTTATAATGTCATCATTATTTTGCTCTTCTGTGTAGTACACATTAACATAGCTGTAATTGAATGTGGCAAAAATCTGTGGTAATTGGCATGGAACTGTCATTGGATGTGATTCTGCGTGGATCATAGTATAGGCAGTGTTTTTAGGGAGAGCTTCATGGTATTGCAGACTTACCATATGGATGAAATAATGTCCTTTTTCTTTAAATTCAGAATTGAAATTCAGCGTTTACAGCACATAACCACATGGAACAATGATGTCAGATGCCTCAGTTATGCACTTTCCATTTATTGGTAGAGAATTGCAGAATTTTCCTGTGTGGACTGCCAGATCTGCTTGAGGTCATTTTATTTGGTGAACAACCTATGCATTAAAATAACTCCCTAATAGCTGTGCTAAACAACTAAGTAACCTGGCATTTGCTACATTGATGACAGCTTCAAACATAAAAACATACAAATTTCTTGTTTTCAGCATTCTGTCCTAAAATTTTCTTGCTCAAGCAGATCTAAGAAAGTGGTGTTATGGCTTAAAATCATATTTAGTGCATGAAAATGATATTATGCAAAGCCAATAACAAGAAGATTCCCTGGGATATATACAACTAGTACTAGTCTAATTCATAAACCTTTACCAAAGTATTTCATGGATTGTGCTTCATAACCTGACATTTTTAATGCTGTCTGATCAGAAGAATACCATTTATTTATGCTTCCTGGGATAAAAAAAGCATTTAAAAAGTTATGCGCTTTGGAGTTAAGACTGAGGTCCATTCCCACCCTCCTTTTAGCTGTCTGAAGTTGAAAGTTTATGAAGCTGACGAGGGATTGACCGATTGAGCGAGTGAGGAAGGTAGCATGGACAAAAAACAGTATCTGGAGACACTTAATTCCTCGATAAGTTACTATGCTCCGCCTGAATGTATTATGCATGTTCCACCTGTATGTGCGAGATATGCTCCGCCTGAATGTATTATGCATGCTCCGCCTGTATGTGTGAGATATGCTCCGCCTGAATGTATTATGCATGCTCCGCCTGTATGTGAGTTATATGCTCCGCCTGAATGTATTATGCATGCTCCGCCTGTATGTGCGAGATATGCTCCGCCTGAATGTATTATGCATGCTCCGCCTGTATGTATGTGATATGCTCCGCCTGAATGTATTATGCATGCTCCGCCTGTATGTGTGTTATATGCTCCGCCTGTAAGTCATCACCAAGGTAGAAGCCTACACTGTAGCCCTGACATGCACCTCCCCAGAAATGTAACTATATGCTGTGGCGACACAGACCACAAGAACTGTGATTGGTCTGCTTGGTACCCAGATGCACTTATATCACTGATTTATATCTAGCATTAAATAACCCTCCCATGGCATCATAGCAACAGGTCTACAAAACACTCAGAACACCAGCACTAATTTCACTTACCTCCATTAAGTTTATTTGATCTTTACAAGACTAACAAAAAGTAAAAAGTAGTAAACATTAACTTAAGTAGGGAAAATTCATAGAAAGGGACTTTGTAGTGGCACGACATTTCAACTACGTGATTCAACAATTGAATGGCTGTATCTAAATTGAATGGCTGTATCCAGTTTGAGGGGCTGTTACTTCTAATGCTGCATTGGAAGGTCAAATGCGTCACAGCGGTGCCACAAGGCCGACCCATTTAAAAGTGTCCTTCAAATGCGTCGCATCAGTGCCACAAGGCTGTCCCATTTCTAACCGTGCGTTCACACCGACGGTGGCGAGAGCGTCAAAATTTGCCCTGGCCGCCCTGCCAACGACGCTGTACAGAGATTTTTGGACGCTCTGACGTAGATTGAATGCTTGTCTTGTAACCAAAGTTTACAGGACTGCGTTATCTGGAATCTGCTCAAGCGGTGGACTTCTACATTTCGACTGGTTGCCGCCGAACCGCGTCATAGCTCATTACCATAAAGTTGACCTGATTTCAACTCTCCTTGACGCTCTCGCCGTCCAAGATGCGCCGCGCCGCTACTCGCCGCCTCTCGCCGCCTCTCGCCGCCGGCTCACATTGAAAATGAATGACTTCCGGCCACTTTGACGCACTCGCCACCGGCGGTGCGAACGCACGGTTAGGCTCCTTCAAGTGCGTCACAGCGGTGTCACAAGGCCGTCCCATTTCAAAGGCCCCTTCAAATGTGTCACAGCGGTGCCACAAGGCCGTCTCATTTTAAAGGCTCCTTCAAATGCGTCAGAATGGTGCCACAAGGCTGTCCTATTTTAAAGGCTCCTTCAAATGCGTCAGAATGGTGCCACAAGGCCGTCCCATTTCATAGGCCCCTTCAAATTTGGTCTAGAAATGCATCCTCCTATTTCCGCTACATGAACGATGCACCATAAGTACAAAGACTGTGTCTGAATTCAGGGGCTGCTTCCTTTGAAGGACTTTGTCTATGAAACTGCAGCCTTTATAGGCTACATTCTTTGAAGGTCAAACAGAAAGCACTTGGCCTATGGATAATTTCCTATTTGCGGCACCTGCTGATCCTGCTCTTACCCCAAAGCACCACTCCTGTCACCTAGCCAGGACAAACCCGTTTTGATATGAATCTTGAGATATGTTCCATTGTGTGGATCCTTCACAACTTGGCAAAAGAAGGACATATTTCTAGACTTCATTTGAAGGAGCCTTCGAAATGGGACAGCCTTGTCGCACCTCTTTACCACATTCGGTTTTCGTATGCAGCCTTAGTAGGTCTAATGTGACCTACTGTATGCATATTCTCCCACCGTCAGCGCCACCGCACTTGAAACTGAAAAGGTGCAGCCATGAAAGAAATATAGTTAATTCAAGCAGGAAAAGACAGGCCGTCAATGATACTGGCAACAAACAAAACATGGAACATGAAATATATCATTTACATTGTGAACCTAATAGAAATTCGCAGAAACGGTTTTATTTTGTAAATGATAGAATGCTGTAGCTTACTATGCTTCTATTTAGTCATTTTCATGAACGTGAGAATCATTCAACAAAAATGAAATGTAACAGTGAAATACAGTGTTTTAATTTTGTGCAGAGCAATTGACATTACTTTAATTATTCGGTAGGCTGTATTAAAATGATGCAATTTTTAACTGATTCCTCAACCATCTTTCCCAAATAGGCACCACTGTTGCAGTTTTAAAATTAAATAACACAAAGCTAGATAAAATGTTTTTAATCTTTCAGCTTTATTGCCTGTAACCCACAAAAGCCAATCAGTGTAGTAAGATGTACGGTCATTTTTTCCGTTGTTTTGTATTGTCACTTGTGTTACTCCTCAGACTGTAATCCGTATCTGATCTGGCTTTGGACCAATACGCAAGCAGATTCAGACCAGCAGTCATTTTACGGATCTGCACTATAAGTATTGTTAACTCCGAAACATATATGGAGTGGTATCCATTAGCTACTAGGGTAACTATCCCAGAGTCAAATTTGACACTTGAGATAGTAATATAATGTGAGTCTGTCACTGAGCTAATTTAAAAAATTAGGGAAAATTGATGTTACGGTGATGAGTTCATGAGAATGGCCCATATTGTGTTTAAGAATGAATCCATATGCTTCCATTTTCCCCTGTTTATCAAGAACAATTATGTAAACAAGCAAGTATACCTAACCAATAGATATGGTGTACATATTAGTATTATTAGTTGCATAGACTGAAAGTTTAGAATGCATTGCTGATAAAATAATGCGATCATATGCATGGCCCAAACAAGCTTATACGCTACAGTTAATTTTCAAGGAATTATTCCACACTGACTGCTAATCAGTGCCACTAAAAACCCACACATCTACCCCATTAAGCGTACAATGGTTACCAATTAGGCGAGTGTCCTGGTCAGGTAGTTCCGTTGTAGACTCCTGATGTAGTGTATGTAATGCAGGATACCCCATACTACAGGTCCTGGAGGGCCAGAATCCCCCTTAATACAGGTCCTGAAGGGCCAGAATCCCCCAAACTACAGGTCCTGGAGGGCCAGAATCCCCCTTAATACAGGTCCTGGAGGGCCAGAATCCCCCTTAATACAGGTCCTGGAGGGCCAGAATCCCCCATATTACAGGTTCTGTAGGTATGAAGTGTATGCATGTGTACGAAAATAAATGGCAAATGGCGCCCCGCACCAGTATGGGTTCAAAAGAGAGGGTTTCATGATCCACCTGGAAACAAGCGATGAAATGAATCTGCATGTGTTTTAGATTGTAACATTTGTTTCTAAATATATAATAAATGAAAAAAAAAACGCTTTTCTTACATCTTCTGAAAACTGTGATATTGCATTTGTTCATGTAGAGACACATGACTTAATACAGTCCTTTGCATGTAGGGAAAAATGCAATTAAAAGTGTTTAAGTCAGTGGCAAAATGCACACAAGGGCTATTTACACGACCCTATTTTGGCATTTCTCCACTCAAATGTGCGTATGTAGCCTTGTGCATGGGAGAATCAGCCCCCTTTGTGAAAATACATGCAAGTCTTGAGTGTTTTGAGTAAGTTTCTGCTTCTTGTGTTGTCTGAGTATAGCATTGATGCTAACAGTTTAGAGCTAATGGTATCTTCATAACCTATTGCTTGTCACCAAAGTTAATCAGGAAATTGCGTGTCTGAACCTCTGTAGTTTTTTTTTGAAGCCTTCTTGTAAACTAAGTGTTAAAACCCGCTCCGAAAATCAGTCTTTCCATTTTAGCTTGTGTTCTTTGGATTGCAATTTGTCTTTGCTGAAGAGAGAGTGACGTAAACTATTCCTCTTGCAGGGATCATGGGGAGAATAGAAATCAAAGTGAGAACAAAAGGTTGATCCGATTTTTTTTAAAGTTGAGACACATTTTCTCCAGCATTTGGAATTTGATTGCATTATGGTATTAGGGTAATTCCAATAAATAAATAGATGGAAGAGAAGAACAGAATTTAAATTAGAATAGAATGAATAGAAATTAAATCTGAAATTTTGTTATAAGAAGAATAAATAACATTACATTTGTAAGGCCAGAAAACCAGTATGGCATGATTATAAAAAGGTTACATAAAAAATGCAGAATAGCTTTTGAAATGTACTTTTGTTTGATTTGCCTCCATGGTTTGGTACGGGGACTTAAACTGCCAACATTCCTCTGGTCATGCTTATACAAGTGCATATGAGTTTAACCAGCAATAATTAGCTGTACATATATTTACAGGTTCCTTGTTTTTTCTATGCATTATGAACTAAAGAAATGAATGCAAGTGTCTGCATGAAGTGGAAGATGTTACATTTCATTTTAACCAGAGAGAAGATAAAAACATAATTTTTTGATAATCAGCCATAAGCCTATAGTTACTCCCTAAACTCTCTACAGAGCTGATCCATAGAGTAAAACCGGCTAAATAGTTCCAGATTTTCGGTGCATAAAACAGAATGCAGCTTCGCCACTCTTCTGTAATTAACTTTTTACTATTTGCAGAAGATCAGCCCTAGCAGATTTAAGAGCATGCAATAGGACTTTTACAGACAAACATTTAGCTATATGTGTATGTACTATGCATTCTTAAGGGTTAATTAATGCTATATATGGTTAGCTCTATGATAAAGACTCATGGCATTTTAAGATTATAATGATCACAAAGATTCTGAGCTGAAGGACAAGAGGATTTCAGAATTGGAGTGTGCATTTGGTGATAGCCCAGGGAATGCTGTACTCCAAAAGCCAGAATCCAATAGAGGAAATTTCTAGGGGTGCATCATTTTGCATGAAGCATTTTACTAGCATGATTTGGGCCTGCTGTTTATAAGTTAACTTCTTTAGTTCTTTTTGTGAATCCCATGAGTAATAATTTCTCTATGCTTGGATGGAAGAAATCTCCATTCCATGTAGCACTTTGTCCAAGTTTTGAGGAACACTGAGGGAATTTTCATAGTCCTCCTTAATCCCAATGACCATCAGAAACCTCTGGAATCTCTGGAAGGCACTTTTTGCCTTCTTTAAAGCAGCATGAAATGGACACATTTCTTATGAATTTAGATGACTTTTCCAGATCTTTGTTGATCTTGTATTTCATGGCTACAATTAATGCCATGAAATACAAGTGACCTTGTTTGCTGATAATGCTGATATATGCCTGACACTGCAGTTGCTTTGTCTACTGGATGGTTACTATGTTGCTGCTACCTTTGCTGTTTTTGCAAATATTCTGGCCCTTAAGAGTGGAGATGCATCAACATGGTCACTGGGCCCAGGGTGATTTGAGAGAGCCCCCTACAATTTTCTGTGATATTTTAGCTCTTTCTGCTGTTAGTCTTTTATGTGCATTATCAATTATTCCAATTATGTCAAATTTATATGGAAATATAATGTAATTTTCCACTTTCATATCACATAAAGACAACAACACTTACCTTTGCCACCTGGACCCAGGTCAATAACTGCACTATAGTCAAGAAGGTTATGGGTTGAGCCACTCTGAAGCTATTCCTCAACATTATATAACATCATTTTAACTTCAGAACACTGTCAAAATAGTTTATCCCTCACGAAAGTGATTGTCATTGTTGACACACCACAGCACACGGTGCACAACAACAAAACGTGTCCTCTGTATTTTACCCGTATGTGACATATCAGTGGGCAACTATTCATTTAGTACCCAGTGAACTTGCTCAAAGAACCCCCCCCAACCTTAGTCAAATGCAAGAATAGTGTATAATTAACAATGTTAAAATATTTTAATTGTGATATCGTCATTTCATTCAATCATAGTCACTGCGTGGAAACAGAAGTGGTGTGTGGTTTATCTGAAAATGATGTACTGCACTGGAAATGTGGTTATGGAAGATGGATGAATAAAAATATGTCATCTGATCCAGTCCTTGAAAAGCTTTTTATTTAAAAATTCCAGACCATTTTACAGGACAATGAATTTTATGTAGCAAAGGTTTTGACTATAATGTAGCAGTAGAAGTTAGTCCAGTGATAACAAACTATCGACTGAGTTTGATCCAGCTGCTCTGGGATGGGAAATTCAAAGAAAGAAAAATGAATATACAGTTCAGCACAAAACAAAATGCAGCCATCTTTTATCTACAACAGTGTTTCCGAACCCAGTCCTCGAGGAACTCTGGACAGACCATGTTTTTGCTCCTTCCCAGCTCCCAGCCAATCAGGAACACTGAATACCTGGTACAGCTGAGAGGACTGGATTGGGAAACATTGATCTACAAATATGAATTTCACAATGGCCTCTTTGTGTATCTAAAAGTGAAAATCACCTGAAAATATTTTTTTAAACATTTGGTGTGATTAACAAGTTCCAGTTCAACAAGACAGGATGAATGGTAAAACATACTTATGGTTTTCATGATATAGTACTTTTCCATTCTCAGTGGTATAGTACCTTACCAGTTTAGATCTTTCTAATGTTGCCATGTTAAATATTATTCAGTTTTCACCATTAATTGTTACAATGTCAGAATAATTTGTGATTTAACTGGATAGAGACATGCATTTTTTGAGAGATGGAAATTAGTTTGAGTATTCAGTCCAACACAAGGTACAAGGTACCAATATACTATGAAATAATATTTGCAGTTTTGGGTAACAGTAATGTTAATGTGTGAGATATGTTAAGCATTAAATTTCGGTTATAAAAAAGGTTGATTTGCTTCCACATTTTTCTTTTCCATGGAAAAATGTGTTTTAATATTTTAAATCCATGGCTGGTCCTGGAGGAAGGGAAGACTTTACTGTAAGTAGATGGGAGCATGACATCATGCTTTCAATACCATGTTGGTTTTGACTTAGATGACTAGGGGCTCTTTAGTAGACATTATGGCCGGTTTGAGGCTTCTGCACTGTAATCAGTGCTCTGCTGCAGGGCCTGTGTGGTTGTTTTCATATCGCTATATGTTTTGATGTAGGGCTGTGATTCAGCGCCTCTGCTAGTGGTAAAGAGCTTGCCGTTAACAACTGGCAAAAGGCAGGGGGGAGGAAGCTTGTGTTGTGGTCACCTGATAGACTGTGACTTTGTAATGTAGAGGAAAGAAAAAGAAAAAAAGAGTGAGAGAATGAGTTAATAAATGAGTTTTTGGAGAATGAAAGGAAATATGGTCATAAAATTGCTTCTGTTCAGTGTGATCCTAAATAATAAGGAAGGGAGCATTTGTTTTGTAGGGCAACATAACCGTAAATGAACAGAAAATGGTTCTTGGAGTTGTCTATCTGTCTGCCAGTCCATTTGTCCATCTGTTTTTAATTTTTCTGCAAATAACACCACAGAACAAGGGGGGAGCGTCTTTCATGCAGTTCTAAGGGGCCTGTGTAGTGTTTGTCTACTTTCTTATTCTAATGAGGGAAAATGAGGCAGAACTTTTGCACAAAGGCAATAATGTTTCTAGACGATGGGTTGCTCCCTTGTAATAGAAATCGCATTAAGTATGAAAACAACAAGAAGTGGGAAAGCAAGGCTGTGTTTGAGGATGGGATCCCAGGAGATGCACATTGAGGAAAGTCAGTTCTATGTGATACACGTGAAAAGTTTATATGTAATATGGAGAGAGTAATAAGAGAAGACTGCTAGAGTACAACGCATGTCAGCAAATGTTATAAATGTATATACTAGCATTATTTATGATCCAACAAGAGTATTCTTTGCATTTGTGAACATCAGAGCTGGAGTATGTGACCCCAGTACCCACCATGATTTGGCTAGCAGCCTGTGATCTGTTCAGCTCCAGCTCGATTCATGTTAAACTCTGGTTGCTCATGTATTTCATTTTGGTTTCTTATTGCCGGTTGACACAGTTGAAATGGTTTTTGCTGATATTTGCCAGACCTTGGTTTTCCACACATAGAAGACTTTTTATAGCTTGTTCCTGAGTTGTGGCAGCAGAATTCTGTTTCATTCTGGTGGCAGGGTTCTCTTTTCATTACCAAACAAAATCGCTTTCTCAGTGTAGTGCCACTGAGAGCTGCAGCTCTGCCACAGTTTCCTCCCAGCATGTCACTGACCAGACTGCTGAAATCAGCAGTTTCCCAAATGGAGGATGACCTTGCCACCTTTACGGTATCATAGCATCAAAGTTACATCTCTGTGCACTTTTTAAAAAGCACTATTGTTGTTGATGATGATGCTGATAATAGTAATATTATTATTAGAAGTGTATCGATCCAAAATCCGGATCGGTATCAGCACTGATCCATACCTATTAAATGGATCTGTTATCGGCCATTTGCAATGAACCACTTATTTGGTTTTCGGCAGTCTGTAAAAAGATTGTTCCTATTTTGCATTAAATCAATTTGTACAGTCAATCGCACTACAGCTCTTTATTATTTTAGTTGTTTGTTGCGGCATTCAAGCTGAACACTAAGGCTACCAATAGTAGTGTATTTCTACTCAGTGAGTGTGAGCGCAGTGACTTCAGCCCGCTGTGACGTCATGCACATACCCTTTGCAGAAGGGGGAGCGTAAGAACATTAGAGAGGAGGGTAATGATCTGCAAATATTTTACATTTTTAACAGCAACTAGTAGCGATTTGCAGTCTTTGTAAAAACAAAGTTTTGAGAGGTGGAAGTAGCTTTTAATGGAAAATCCCACGTGATTGCTCGAGACGCGAGTAATATGAAAAAAGCTACGGATGATTTGGGAGTCACCAGCTTGGGTTGTTTTGCACACTCGATACAGCTTGTGATACACGAGGGGCTGCAATCGCAGTGAAGTGTGGCGATGTGGGAGAAACATTGTGCGTCATTTTAAGCATTCGCCACTTGTGTATCCTCGCTTGGAAGAAGTTCTAATTGAACTGCAAAATGACTCAAAAATGCTTAAAACAAGACGTACAAACCAGGTGGAACATCATGTTATGTATGTTTCTAGTACAGACACTCCTTAACTTATGAAATTTCAACTTACGAACTTTCAGACAGAAGAGGATTGTAAGTCCAAACTGTGTTCATTGTGCTCCCGTTTCCTGTCCGCAACATCATTTTTTTTTTCTGCATGCCAGTTAGGTAGTATGATTTCTGGCCGCTACTCCCACCGTGCAGCAGCGTAGCGTTCATTCTCCCAGCATCCTAGGTCTTTGTACTCTTTGTACTTGCGTATACCCTTAAAATGATGCTGAATAACGACTTACGAACATTTCAAGTTACGAATGGCCATTCGGAACGTATCTCAGTCGTAAGTACAGGAGCATTTACTAGCTTAGAGATATCAATAATATCTGAAATATAAATATGTGTATATTATATATTAGTTATAGTAAATAGAGCTCTTGTATCGGAATCTGTATAGGTATCGGTAGTTCTGCATCTGAATTGGACCAGAACTGAAAAAATGTGGATCGGCCCATCCTTAATTATTATTATTGTTCCACTCAAAGCTTTTTATATTTTGTATGACAGGTTTAATAGGTCTGTTCTTATTTCTATCTCATTAAGATACACCGGCCACAGGGAATTTTACGTAATTCCTGTTTTACTCTCCTCTGAATCACACTTATCTGAGCAAAGCAATACCTGGGAAACTTTGAGCAAACACATCATGCTGTTAAACAGATGCATACTTAAAGACAAACATGTCCAGTCACACATTCACATATTTTTTATTAGTGGAGTGGGAGATGTTAAAATATACGTATATACAGGGCTCACAGAAAGTGTTGGGGGGCTTATGGGGCTCAATTCTGTAAAAATGTTGCAAATGTGCTGGTTTGACAAACAATTTTAAACATCTGCACATCTTACGCACAGACATGTTCTTTTCATTTAATGTCAGAAAAGTTCTGTTCTTGCCATTGTGCTATTAATTGCAGTTGTACTCAATCGCTCCCAAAAGGTTACTAAACACAAATGTTTGGTCCATCCATCTATTTTTTTGAAACCGCTTGTACTATTCAGGGTCGCAGGGGGTCTGGAGCCTGGAGCCTGGAGCACCTATGGGTGCAAGACAGAGAAGAACCCAGGGTGGGGTGCCAGTTCATCAGAGGGCACAAGTCAGGGTGACGCCCCGGATGGGGTGCCAGTTCATCACAGGGCACAAGTCAGGGTGACGCCCCGGATGGGGTGCCAGTTCATCACAGGGCTCAAGTCAGGGTGACGCCCCGGATGGTGATATTCACTCACACATCATTCACTCACACATCATTCACTCATACAAGCACCCATGTGGGCAATTTGGCAACTCCAATCAACCTCAGCATGTTTTTGGACTGTGGGGGGAAACTGGTGTACCTGGAGGAAACCCCACGACGACATGGGGAGAACATGCAAACTCCACACACGGAACCCTGGTTCCAGAGGTGTGAGACAATTTTAACTCAAGAACAGCTCTTTTAGAGATATAATATGGGTTTCAGTTTGCTACTAAATTTTTTACTAATGTAATATATATAAAGCAATGAATAAACCTATGGTCATGGTCAATGAATAAACTAATGATTTTTGTTATAAAACCAATACATATGCAATATTTTTTACTGAATTAAGCAATATTCTCAAGACTTTCTGTGAGCAATTTTTATCCCATGATATGATACCAGAATGTGTGTTCTGTACACACATACTTCATTATTGCTAATAACTCTCCATGGGCACCACAATTATAAGCAAATATCCTTTCAGGGCAATAGCGTGTCATAGTCATTCTAAGCAGGGAACAGGGAACAGTTGTGCACGCAGCCCTGAATTACATGAGGTTAGGCTGAGAAAGGGGTAAATGAGCAATCGTCAAGCAGCTAGAATCAAAGAAACTTGGCATTTACTACTGGGGATGTCAACACTGCGCTTTTCTGGGGTCCAGCTGTAAAAGAACAAGAGGGCTGGTGAAACAGAGGGGGGCAGCATTGGGGGGTGGGCAAGGGGGGCAGGGAATTAAGTCACGGGTTTGTTTCTGACCAGTCAGAATTTCTCTGAGAAACACTGATAAAATGCACATCTTGTCATAAAGTCACTGTGTGAAATGGGTGTGAAGTGAACCACCGCAGACACATTTAAACAGACCTTACATTAAGATAGAGTAAAAAAAATGCATGAAATTAATCAGGGGAGAAGCAGCGTAAACCAACAGAAAGGAGCCCAGCCGCCTGACCCTCCCCGCTGAGGTGCCCACATCCCTCCCCTGTTCACACAGTTACTTTTGCGATGTTGTCGCATGTGTGGTGTCTGTCTTTCCGGTCCTAACACAGATCTTTCAACATGAGTTCACCAAATCTTTCCAAGTATGCCACATTCATTGTATTTTTATAACCCAGATGTATTTATTGCACATCAATATTATGTGGAAAAATCTTTGCTTGATTTACACTAGACTAGCTAGCATTCGTCAGCACAGGAGGGTGGGATTAATGTAGAAGAATGCCTTGGGACAGTTTGATGCAGGTTAGAGTTATCATCTGAGTATGGTCTGTAAAAGAGTCACTGATCTGAATCACAAAAGAATGGACCCAGACAGCAACCAGGACAAAATGTTCTCAGGAACATTGAGAATCCACAAATCACTGAAAAAGTTTTTGCAGAGCTGGAGATTTGCACAGTGTAATGACAGGCACTTAATTATACACGGCCAATTATATGCTGTCAATTATCAGGCTTCACATTCATTCTGAGGTAATTGGCCCATCCCTATACTGCAACTGAAGTTCCTGTGTGAGATAAAGGGAATGTATACTTTTTGTTTCACTTCAGTGATGCTGTATAATTACAAAATGCTGCTTTACTGCCAGTATTTTCAGCCCTCAAAAGCTGCAGTCAGACATTTTGAGACAAATAACACCTGTTGTCAAGATTAATTAGAATTTATAGCAGTGGAAAGCATTCTGGGCCGGCTGAAAAATACTTGTCTTCTTGAAAGACTGCTTGCAGAACTGTGCCCTCTATGTGAGGCAAGGATAGGGAATTAAACTTCCCTGCTGCCCTCAGGGCCTTTGCGGTGCCTTCCCTGCTGCCCTCAGGGCCTTTGCGGTGCCTTCCCTGCTGCCCACAGGGCCTTTGCGGTGCCTTCCCTGCTGCCCTCAGGGCCTTTGCGGTGCCTTCCCTGCAGCCTCGAGAGGTCACATGGCCCAAAACGGGATGTTTGTCCCCACTCACGTTTAATGAGTAACACAGAAGATATCAATAAGTCTAGTTCAAGGCAGGCAGTTTGGCAAACTCAATCAAACTCATTAACTGAGCACGTTCTCTGGGGCAGAACCATTAGGTCTGGATTTTATTAAGAAACTGCTGTTATTTCCAGGCATTCAGAGTAATTCATCCAAAGATTTTGTTCCCTGTTTTTTCCTCAGTATGTACGCATCTCATTGTTACAGCCAAAGTTTTGCTGTTACAGTTAGCTTGTACTTTGTGACTAATATGGGTATAGTAAAGCACACGATGTACAGTAGCTTGCTAGGCAATTCAGTTAAAATAAGGTTTATCTTCTATATCACTGCTGTGTGATGCATGTTATATTCTTTCAAACGTTTCCCCCCAAACCAAAAGACTATGCTTTACGCAAATGTATATGAATTCCTTATTTTGTGATGATGTGCCTGAAGTACTGGAGATGAACAACACTCAATCTTGCATCCACCTTTGTTGGCCTGCAGTTTTGGCTGCTGCTGAAAAGCCTGTCTGTTGTCAGACACCTCCGGGAAGCATATTCTTGTTTGTCTATTCTGCAGAGATTGTTTCCATATCCAGAGCATTGCTGCGGCACCTTGATGCTAATTTAAAGGCGCTGCTGAAGTCACAGACACTAATCTGCCAAGTATATGGTGAAGAACGGACCATGAGTAAGCCGGTCCGACGGCGGACCATAAAGCAGAGGCATCTCATATTACAAGCATGCTTAGTGGTGACAATGCAGTCTGCCGTCGATCTGACATCGGCATGACATCAGTAATGTCTGTATGGTGCCTGGACCTTTCACACTTACTGTGGTGGGTGCAATGAAGATTTTCTCAAGACATGGAAGATCGGGGTAAACATTGCAGTCATATAGTGTAGACGCTGAGATGGACTTCAAAGGCATGTTGGCACAGGAATCGCGCTATGGAGAGTAATCAGAGAATCATATAAACCTAGTTTTGGACATGACATATGTATACTTTTTTTGACATATTAACCAAAGTTGTTATCCATACCCATAGCTAAAATAGTGTGTTAAAATATTCAAATTTTAAATTAATGAAATAATAACAATTTATCCTTTTCTAATGCTGAACACTGTACTTATTAGACAAGACAAACAGTGATTCAGAAATAAAGTACAATGTCCATTCATTTGTTTCTAAAATAGCAGCTGGAAGGCCTGATTCATGAACCCAGTAAGAGAACAGCCTGCATTCTTTCACTAACATCTAAATCCATGTTAGGCTAATGAAGGCTATATAGTTTGTCCAATTAAACGGAGATGTACAGAAATGTAAAATTTAATTTGGAATCCGTAGATCTTTTATTCTGGCAAATGTAGTGCTAGCCATATTGAATAATGTAGAAACCTTCACAGAGCACGGCTCATCCAGTTTAGAATAATGTAACATAACTTTAGATTGGTAATCTGATTGCTTTGCTGTATTAGTCTGTATTGATATGTTGGTTTGGTAGCTTGTATTACCTAATGTACTATTTTGTTACTAATTGGTTCCACATTAGCATGAGTGTCGATCCAGATGGGCTCTCAGTGAAAGGAACCCTGTGTCCAGTGCTTGGGGAGTTTTTTTTTTTTATTATTCTTCACACGGTGTGGGGTCTTACATCCGATCCCTCTTACCTGCATCTGTGACTATGGGAATGCCACAATGAGCTAGCTTTTCCCATTTTTATTTATTTCATTTCATTTTTTATTTTTTTTTTAATAAGAACTCAGATGTCCAGCCTGCAGACCCATGTTACAGGCTAACACTGAAGAAAGCTGCTTGCATTAAGCTGATGCTAGACACTGATAGACAGGGAATGTCACAGTATACAGAGAGGTTTTCCAAGGGGAGAAACCCGAGGTTCCCCTGGACCTTGTGCTGTAACTGCAGAAACACTTCATGGTCTAAGGTTGGCTTTGGCATGAGGTTTCAAGTCAAATTTTTGTATGATCAGATTCAGACCTTAATCTCTGTGTATTGAGTTTTGCTGCTTTTATGCATTGCTTATAGAAAGAAATCTAAACATAAAACAGTAAATCATGTACCTATGCTAAATTGCTTCACACTTAATGTTTTTTCTTTTTCTTGTGTCTCCACTACAGAACCTGCAGATCTACTTAAGATATTAGACTTTCACAGTTTACCCGAAGGCGTAACAAAAGTAACAGGTTTTTGTGCACAAAGAAAGTCGTCGTCAGGACCTGATGTAGCTTACAGAGTAGCCAAAGATGCTCAGCTCAGCGCTCCTACCAAACAGCTCTATCCTGGTGAGTATTTCGTCGCGATGGAATTCCACAGTGCAGTGACTCATATCTAAAGAACATTCCCTACATGTCTCCCTTCCCAGGACGACTGCCATTAATAGAAAGCCTTGACTTCAGTTCTCCTGCTCATTAACATGTTTCTCCACCATATACACCAACACAGTCAGATAACAGTTTTAATTCTGACTTTCTGGGACTTAAAAATTATAGATCCTATGCTTTATTCCTGGATTATTTGCAAAAAATGCTACTGCATGTTTTTTTTTCTAGAAAAATATATCAGATGCTAGCTATAAAGTCATATAATTAATTTGTTTAAAGTTTGACCAGATCGCATGCCAAGATAACATGCACAAACATGTGTTCTCTACAGTTACACCGATAAAGATAATACTTTTTAAAGTTGTATGAAATATTTTACTTAGTGTAGTTTTGCTATACTGATTGAAACACATAATGGAGTAACCAATTTTGGTAGTATAACATTATCCATTAACTTCAATTAAAACGAGTTTTAGGAGGTATCTGGGAAATTCAACCTTATCTAAGCAATGTTTAAAGTTTGAACTTTTAGCCTTTGCGACCTTGCTGTTTGACAATGATATGCATGACCTCTAGATCCACTAAAAAATCACTCTGTCATTTATGGCGGTAACATCAGTGTTTCTGTGCCAGAACAGCTGTTCTGTCCCCCTCTGGAAAACGTGAGAATTCTCTTTCAGACTAAAAGCTTTACTTAAGTTAACTATTAGCCAATTCCCATCTCTTGAATGATTACACTTTGCCATCTTTAAAAGTTATATGCTTAGAAAAGAAGCTTTAGTGTAGCTTCAGCTCTCCGGCAGGCTGGGAATCCCCCCAAATCACAGCCTTCCTTTTACATGAGTCACGCTTATTCTGTTGCTCACCAAGACTCCAAAAAAAACGATGCAGATGAGAAGCAGACCAATGATTCCCCTTTTGGATATTGAGCAGACGTTTGCTTGCTGTGAATGACGTGTCAGTGGAGAGCAGAGGGGGTGCAGTGGCTCTGTAGGGGTATCAGCCATGCTGACGTGGCAGTTAACCTCCTGTTTCTCATTTGTCTGCTGCTCAATCAACTCATTCCTATTTTCTATGTTACTCGATTTTTTTTTTTAACAAAATGGTGCAATCTTGGTGGTATTCGTGTTTCTTTAAAAAAAAAAAAAATCATTCTTTTCATTCCTTCAAAACGCAAGCTTTAAGAACACAGCTAATAAAATCTCTTACAATCTATAAAAAAGGCTGTATCAGTAAATTAATTTTTTCACTTGGTGTCAGTATTTCATCTACAATGTATACTTTACGTGTATTTATTAATCAGACACTTTTATCCAGAGCAGCATACAAGTGAGAAAGCAGGTCAGCTGAAATTAAGGGCCTTGTTTAATTTAAGGTCAAGTGGTGAAATCACTCTGCCAGCCACAGAGTTGGAACCAACAACCTTTTATGTATAAACTGTGTAGAATCAGCATATGCATTGCTGATAAATTTTCAAAAGACATGGGCCTAGTGCATCTGACATGCATTATTGAACACATCATTTGATTTGACTGTCTTATTCGCACTTATTTAGTCAGTACATCAGTCTTTCTTGCATGAAGACTGCATGCTGTATGACCTGCATGGATCGTTGAAAGTATGAATCAACAATTATTACATGCACAGCTGCTTCCAATTCCCTGGAACTCCACAGGTAGGAAGCTCTGCAAACTGGTGAGGACCTGCTAGACTTTTCTAGCAGATTGGATGTTGGATCTGTTTTAACAAAATGTATAGTTAATGTTTTCCAGAAGGCAGAAAGTGAGATCATTTATTGCAGTTTGGTATTTTCTTTTCTATGCCACTCAGTATTGATTCAGGCCAAGTCTCTGGTTTTAATTATTGCCACAACTGTCTTACTTCAACTGCTATGGTAGAAAATGTATTTTTATAATGTCCCCAGATTGCAAAATTAGGGATATTGTACTCTACTGTAACACCAAATGAAAATACAGAATTGATCCTTGCATAGATTAGTTTGTTGTGTCAGAAGGTGGCCTTGTTCCCACATTTGAAAAACTTAAAAAATGACTACTGATTTCTTTATTTCAATAATCCAAAGATGTTTTCAGGTGGGGGGGGGGCAATAAAATTTGAGTGAAAGTTGCTAACAGCATTAGACATTACTTGAATAGTTGTTGTAACTGTAAGCTAAAATCGTGGATTCTAGAATATTCACATGCACGGCCCCTAGGAGCCGTTTAAGGTTCTTGTTCAGAGTCAAAACCGCAACCGGCTGTATTCCGCTGAGCTGGTTCTTTACAGTGAAGAGAAACTCTTGTGGCGTGTACTGGAGACTGTCCATAACATGCCCCCCCCAACTACCCTCCCAAAAACGTGCTCCGTTGCTGTGCAGTTTCAGTCCTCTCCTGCACTCCTGGGATGAATTCCCCTTGGATGAGAACAGTCTTGTCACATAGCCCTCTCACATGTGTGTGTTGGGGTGGTTGGTGGGGGCAGGAGGGGCGATAGGCAGCAGGAGCACAGCCCCCGTCCCAAGCTGTCAGAGCCTGGCTCCGTCTTCTCCACGCCATGCAGAGGCGGCAAGAGTGGCCCGCCAATTACTGGCAAATTCAAGCCTGTAAAAACACTGCATTGGGAAAAAGTGATACACTGTGTTCAAAACACACAAAGCCTGTAATCATCATCATTATTATTATTATTATTATTATTATGTGCTGTATGTCACATAAATGTCACAGTAGATAAGTATCTTTCATAGGTTTTAGCTCTTCCTTAATCTGGTTTCTCCCTAAAAATAGACCTGAGATCTATTTCACTGATTTCTCAGTCGTCATCCCCGTCAGCCACCTTTTCCCCGCGGCTGACATAACATCCATCATTCTTTTATCTTCCTTGTGAGTAGGATTCCCCCTTCCTTGGGGTCTGACTGAGTTCTCTAAGCCTCTAGCAATTTTTCCGGAATGTTCCTTGTCCCATTACAAGAATATTTTAAATCTGAGATGACAGGTATGTTGTTATCACAGAACACTCATGAACGCTACCTGCTTAACTTAATGAAATGTTAGGAGAGGATGCTCTATCTTGTAGCTGTATGTGCTATCCTGCTCTTGTCCATTTGAAATCGTCTGTCTACTCGAGTGGAAAACGAGCTGGCCACATGTTTTAGGTTGTGAAATGCCCATGGAGTGAAATTGGATACTTGCTACCATTCGTAACGTCTTTTTCTGCAGCAGTTTTATTGAAATCCTACTCCTGTCTTTTAAAGGGAGCTTAAGTTATGTATAATGCAGTTTTATATGTTCTTATAGTGGAGCTGCCTGTGGACTAATAAAACAGGCAGCAACAGGACTTTTCCCGAAAGAAGTGTGATTAACACGTTCAGCTTTTATCAGACTATTAAAATGAGGTGATGGTTGTAGATTTTAGACCCCATGAAAGTGCATGAGATTGGTCCCGTAACCCAGACCAATCCAATTATGTTCCAAAATGTTTTGGGTTCCCTCCACTTACGGCACCCCCAGTCATTATCTCAAAGCCTTTGCAAAGACTGCAGGGATTTTCAGACCGTGTTCTACTCCAAGGGCATTAGCACACTTTGCCAGAGAACTGACTGTCAGCTGATTAACCGGCTTGGGATGAGCGTGAACATGAACAGCTGCCCGTATTATTGTCTTAATGAAGAATCATTAGGAATTTCTCAGGTTGTCACTGAGAAAATAACTATTTAACTTTTCTTTTTGTTCCATTGACCTTGTAGATCATTCCAGGTTTAACATAAGAGTGGGCGTCTTACTCGGGGCCTGGCGGCCCAGCCCACAAGCCTGGGGTGTCCTTGCCAGTGTGTTTGATGTGTGAACTGCATGCCAGTGTGTTTGATGTGTATTAACATGTGTGTGCGTGTGTGTGTGTGTATATATCTGTATTAACACGTTTGTGTGTGTGTATATACATGTGTGTATATATACATGTTTGTATGTATGTATATGTGTGTGTGGGGGGGGGGGGGGTTCAGAAAACCCTGAAGAATGGTCCCCACAATGTCAAAATAACAGGTTTTTTATTACCTTGTGGAGGAACATTTGGTCCCACACACACACACACACACACACACACACACACACACACACACACACAGACACACACACACAATCACCAATGAACCAGATTGATTTGTTATTCAATGTGTATTATTTAATGTGTATTTGACAGTAATAGGAAGGAAAAAACAGGCTGCTGGAAGGGGGTCCATTGCAAATGTCAATACAGGTAAAATCTATGTCTATTA
>JAODJU010000115.1:1420770-1433285 GCA_026776725.1 Gnathonemus echidnorhynchus
ATGGGTGAATGTGAGGCATAGTGTAAAGCGCTTTGGAATAAAGCGCTATATAAATGCAGTCCATTTACCATTTACCAGACATACACACACACAGACACACACACACAAAGACATACACATACAAAGACACACACACAGACATACACACACATACATACACGCACACACACACACACAGACATACACACACATACATACACACACACACATATATACACACACATACATACATACATACGCACAGACACACAGACACATCCTTACAGCCTGCTCAACCCGTCCAAACTGTTTGGACCAATTATCTCAGTTCTAAGCTGCAGGGAATTTTGCTCTTTAGTAACCCATTTTAACCGTTAATGAGACCAAGGGTAATGACTCTAGGACAGGACTCATACTCTGTGAAACCCCAGACCTTTGTGTAATGTTCTACATGGGCTCAAACCTGGGAGAGAGGGAATCAAAATGTAGAACTGGTAAATGGACTAGAATAGCACATTATGTAATGTTCAGGTTATTTTAATCCCAATACTAGCTGTGCAGCTCTGAAATCACATACACCCCCGGACTTATTGTGCAGACATATTATCGGACATTTCCCGTGACACCTTACAGTGTCAGGCTGCAGCACAAACCCGACAGCGTCAATGGAACCCAGAGACACAAAAAAATGGCAGGATGACTGCTGGTTAAGGAAGCCGGAACCTTCTGGCAGAAAGACGGCGAGCCGAGGGCTTGGCGGGGCCTCGTGGGCTTCTTCCAAGGCCCTCCCACGCTGGGTAAGTGTGCCTGTGCAGCAAGTTTGCCTTCCTGGTGCCCTGTGCCTCGCTCCAAGCTCACTGTGACCCAGCACTGCACCTCACATCCTGGAATCCGTGGGGGGGATTAACACCACAAAACCGCAGCCGTTTGCAGGACGCCAGTGGGCAGAATGAGCCCTGGGGCTGAGAGGCCGGGGGAACCAGCGCCACCAACTGACGGGTAGGTGACAGGGCAGCGCCCGACAGCGTGGTCCCTCTGGCATTCCTGGGCCTCGGCGGGGGAAGCCCAGCCCGAGAGTGGTACACTCGTTAAGCCAAACGGGTCAGCGCGTTAATCACAAGTGGGAGCGGGCACGTTTTAACGAAGCATGACAAATGGGAGCGGCACTGACTCTTCTCCGCTTTATGGATTTTTTAACATAATTATGGCAAAGCTCTGCCTTCCATTTTTATAACAATAACCTACATCCTGGTCTCAGGCATGCAAAGAAACTCCATTACCCCTTATTCTTAGGTAATACATGGCATCCCTCTCATAAGCAGCTGGACGGGGGAAGGTGTGACTAGATTAGCGAGTATTTGCAATGAAAGGAAGATTGGGAGGTAGAGATGTTTTATTTAAACATTTGCTCTAAGTCAGAACATTATGCTTCACCCCCCCCCCCCCCCAAATCAGGTAAATCCATTTTTATACCTAATCCTGCAGTTTCCAACAATACTTTTTACTCGGTTTCTATGAAAAAACAGTGTCCATGGAAAGAGAAGAGCTCACACACATATACACACACACAGAGGTATAGATGCACACACACACATATAAACACACACACACACACACATAAACACACACACACACACATACACACACAGAGGTATAGATGCACACACACACATATACACACACACAGAGGTATAGATGCACACACACACATATAAACACACACACACACATATAAACACACACACATATACACACACACACACATATACACACACAGAGGTATAGATGCACACACACACACACACACACACACTGTTCCTGCTGCACAATGGCGATGGTGTGATAATGGGGGTGGGGGATGGAAAAGGGTTTTATCCCCCCTAAATCCCACAATAGTCTGAGGAGGGATATTCTGAAAACAGGGGGGGGGGGGAGCGTCTGGATTATAGATGCGGCAACCATGCTTGAACACAAATGACCGGGAGTCGGGGGAGGTATTCCGGAACATTTTGTTGCAAATTCGAATGAATAATGTCTCTATACAAAGTAGCTTTTAGCATTAGCACATGTATAGAGCTGGCGGCAGGTACGCCAGGCCAACAGCAGCACAAAAGCGGCACCTGGACACATTTCAGGGACACAGACGGCGCTGCGGCTCTATTCGGTGAGCAGGGCTGCTGCCATGACAGTTCTGATGGTCTCTATTGTCCAGGCCGAGGCCTGGCTGCCTTTTCGCCATCAGCTTTCATGACTTTTACCTGGACCCCCCCACACCAAGCGCCGTTACCCTTCCCTGCGGACCTCGCGGAAATATGGCACCGACCCACAGAGTGAGCTTTTGGTCGCCCGGCAAGCATTGTTGACGGCAGCAGACCGGGCGCCCTGCAGACGGAAAGGCCGACCATGGCAGCTAACGGGCTCGTCCTGAAAAATGAGCCCAGGCTCGTGCAGCAGGTCCATCCCGCTGACAGCTTGCTCTGGCCCCGACCCGAGACGCGGCACCGTCACTCAGAGAAGCCCGGCACACCGAATGCGGGACGCGTGTCCAATGCGTCCGCAGGCGTGGGGAGGAGCCAGAGGAACAGCTGCGATGATTATACTATATTAACGATGAAAAGGAAAGGTCTCTACATTGGCAACATGAATATATATATGAACAAAATTATTTATTACATATGAAGGCATACTTTTATATTAGGGGTGTAAACGGTTAGATCATATGTACCGAAGCATTTTGATTAGAATGGCATTAGATCTTATAAGGCGGATATTCCAGCACGGTCACTCAGAGCCCTATACGGTGATTAGCCTGGCAAGGCATTTTACTCTTAATACTGCTGTAAATTAGCACTTTCTGCTTTCCTAAGGGACACATTTGGCCTGTTATCCATACAGATTGCCTTTTTTTAGGGTAAATTTATGCATTCGTTCACCCTTGTTTTTAATGAGTTTTACTACGCAAGGAAGGCAAATTCTTGAGTAATTAGCGGCTCATAGCACAGGAAATGGGCGACACCGCTCTCAGCCCCGGTTAGATTTAATTATTTACTGTAGCTTCCACACTGAGCACGGCAGCTCACCCACAAATGCCCCCCGTGAAGTGTACCCCCCCCAGCCAGGGATATACAGCTCCATGGCCACTTTCCAAAGAACAAGGTTGAGTCCCAGTAGGACAACATCACACCAAGAAGAGGGACTTTTGGGATCTTCTGCCTCCCTAGCAAAGGGGGGACACACATCTTTAAAATGGGATTCCACCCCCCTAAAAAGATTCTCAAGCATCTATCACCAGCAAGCTTTACCCAGCTACTATCTAGAAATAAGCTATTTACTAAGCACACAAATAAACACTATACAGAGATTTCAAGGTTAGGGGAGGGGAGAGGATCTACAATAAAATAAGGTGTAAAAACAAGTACTGATGGTGTCCAGGCCCCAGGCTTTCCTCAGCCCCCCCCCCCCCCCAAGAACAAACAGACAGAACACGTGTCTGAACTCCCATTCATGACATCCTCTTGGCTCCAAAACAAGACTTAGGTGTGTACTGTCAGAGAGATCTTCAAGTCTCAGCGCTTCTGCTCCATGCAGATTTTGTAAAGAAAACAGCGGTGAATCCCCCCCCCCCACCAGCACTCACCCCATTCTGGGAAAGAACGGTGCCACATTTAAAAATGGTATTGCGCTCAGTGTTGAGTGTAATAGCCTACAATGAGCGGGCGTGTAATATAGGGCTGCCTGATAGAGCCCCAGACTGAGCGTGTGCCAGTCCCTCGCTCGCATCAGGGGGCTTCGTCTGTACAGCACATCAAACATTTCTTAAAAATAACATGGCGTAGTGGAGCATGGCGGCGTTGCACTGCCTGCCATTTTAATATCCTCCTGCCATTTGGGACTGACAAAGTCCGCGCCCTGGGGACGACCCTCACACCATAACCGCCTTCCTGACCCGCCCGCCGCCTGTCTCCGTGACTGGTAAATATGCATTCCTAAAGGGGAATTTTCATTCTGTCGTAGGCTGGACGGAGGAGACGCGCCCGGCCTGCAGCAGCAGCGAGTTTCAGCACTGGCTTAGGCTCTGCCGTCTTTCTCACCGACTGAATGCGTCTCTTTCTTGACAAGCCCCCTGCGGGTTCATGCGAGTCTGTGGATTTCGAATCAAAAGCTCGAGCTACCTTCATGCTCAAAACAAAATCCCCCCCAACAAACCCGGCAAAATCCCTCCCTCCCTGAAAACGCAACGTTACCCCGCACGGGGAGGGCTTGCTCCACACTGATAGGCAGAAGCGCAGGTTTCTGATGGATTCTTTATGGATTGTTTACTTTGTTTTATAAAAGCCAGGTGGCATCGTAATACTCCGGATGGTTCTTTTAAAGCCTTCCAGTGAATATTCTCCCTCACGCATAATAAAACAGCTTCTTTTGTAAGACTTTATGATCAGATCCAACCAAGCATTTGACAAGTCAATACTGTACACATCATTTACAAGGTAACTTTATGTCAGAACACTGGCAGAACCTACTGCGGTCGATTAAGAAATTCTCATGTAAAAAGACAGCCAAGATGTTCCTTATGAAGGAAAAGCTTAGGTTTAGCTGTAGCTCAGCAATAAATACCTAGCAAAAATAAATTCACAATACTGATCTCTCACGTCTATTCCGGATTGGGTGGTGACATTACAGTAAACCAAAGATTCCCAGCAGTGAAATAAACTGATGCTGAGCTGCATTTTCCCAAACCTTTAACACATTTTAACTGGCTTATGTCAGTCCCCTAAGCTTCATGGAATCAACCACACGCTCAGCGGACAGTCAGACTGAAGATTCACAGTGAAAATCAAACCTGTCACACCTCAAGATACTTTCAGCACATTAGACAGACTTTTAAAGGTGGTAAATTATTTAAATTTAGATTCAGCTTATTTGATCTTGTCTTCCTTGCGCTTGCCTACTCTTTAAATAAATGTGCGATTATTTATAGGTAATTTATAACATCGTATGACAGAGTTGTTCAATATGGGACCCCTGTCTCTGGAAACGCAAAAGATGCTAATTTGTTTCAACAGCAGATCACTGAAGACAGAATGTTTCCTAAAAAGGAATCATTTCAAATGAATATGAATATCACAGTTGTTTTTTTTTTTGTTTTTAAATGATAAGCAATGAAACATTAGCAGACTTGCTGTCACCCGAGAGTCGCGCGGCACACGGGAGCATCACAGGATCGCGGGTGGAGACGGAAATAAGCGCGGCGGGACCTGCCGCCCTCCCCCCAGCTCCAGCGCCTTTTAAAATATGGAACACTTCACTCCTCCAAGTGGCAACACATTTCTTTCAAGTAATGAAAGACAGACACGGGAAAAAAAAAAAAAAAATGGAAGGAAAAGAGCGGCCTCGCTCACTGGCATATTGAGGAGATGTAGATCTGATTTAACTTTATCAGATCTATCAAAAATGGGTGACAATGAATAATCTCAGCGCCTGCAGTCCTCAGGGAGTTATGGCACTTCAAGAGGCTCCCCGTTCCCTCCTCTGGTCCTCTTTCAGCGAATCTGAGTTAGCTTTTTTTTTGACACCCCCCCCCCCCCCCCCCCCCCCCCCCCCCCCCCCCCCCCCCTTTCCTACCCTTTCCACAATGCCTTGCCAAGTCTTTTGTCATATTTATGTTACTGTCTGTCACACTGCCACACAGAGCCAGGCTGGCTTGTTTATTCCTCATGAATATTTGAGGCCCGACTGCAATGGGGAGAAACCTGACGCCCAGATTGCACGAATTACTAAAGGCTCATTTGCGGAGCCTCTAGCAGCGCGCTGCGAAGGCCTCTTAGCCATCCCTGATTTATGGGATCCTATTGGTGTCTTCACATGCTCATCCCAGATAAGGGGATTCTATAGGGCGCCACTTATATGGGCGGGAGGAGGAGGACCCTGTGCGATTGTGTAACCCCTCCCCCTCCACAGGGCAGGCCGGGCACTTGGAAGGTGCCAGTCTCATTTAAGTGGCGAGCCGCTCGGCATTTTAGGGCGATACTTTTCACTCGGGCAACTTGATGGACAATGAACCGTTTAAATGTGTGGCTGCTACAGATCTAACAGCAGCAGCAGATATAGAAACAGTCAACCACCATACTGCAGGGAATGGTAGCAGAAGACAGCTTACATACCTGTCAATCACGCTCGAAAATATTCACAGGCAAAATCATGTCTGATACTGGAAAACAGAAGCAAGGTTTGGCATCTGCATGCTACAGGAGCAGCGACTCTCAGTATTTTCAGTGGTCATGATAAATTTCCCCACTTTAGGACTCTGATGTAATAGGGGTTAATACTCTGTCAGAGGAGGGTGTGATATTAAAAATGACAGCTGGCAAAACATCTCTGTAGCAGCCCTTTAAACACAGAAGATGGAGAATACGCTCCCTCAGGTTTTGTTTTATTCATTCTGACAGCACGAACAATGTCGTGTCCCCCCTCATTCCACGGCGCTGAAACTGCAACTTCATTCAAGGTGAACGTGCGACAATAAATCAATGAGGTGCTGTTTAGGTGGACACCAGGCCGTCTCTGAACCCCCCCCCCAGCCATCACCTGCCTCCTCTCCACTCTTAGCAATCCCTTACACCCAGCAAACGCACCAGTGAATCACCGCGAGTCAAGAAGCATGGTATTTTGACTCGCCGGTCAAATGCGGTTAGTAAGATTACTGACATCATTTAAATGGGGGGGGGGGGGGTTGGCTTCCTATCTTGTTCATCTTGCAGTTTAAACAATCGACGCTAAACAAGTCACAACTTTCAGAATTTCTTACTCAGATCTTTTTTAGACAACTGCTTACCTCTTTAAATCAATAACAGCAAAGTCGTGTTGAAGTCTTCATTTCAAATGCTGAATCTGGTATATAATTCTTGCTTACTAGTGTATTTACCCACCCATCCATCCATCCATTATCCAGGACAGTGTCACAGTGAACCTGCAGCTCATCCCAAGAAACCTCAGGCACCCTGCAGGAGATGCTGTGGGTGGAAGGTCAGACTGTTGAAAAGCACACAGAGAAATTAACGATGCCAGCAATACTTAACTGAATGTGTTTAGTCTGTGGCAGGAAACAGGAGTATCCAGAGAGGAAACTCACCCCCCAAGCTACACTGCCAGCCACTGTGCCATCCGATATTGTAACGGGCTGTGAGTCACTGTGCACGGATTTGCTGCAATGGCACCACGATTACATGCAGACAGTGCAATATGAATACTTAGCTCATCAAAAGAGGAGAGTTAAGACTATGCGTGGCAGTGAACTTGCATCCGCATGCCCTGTGCCCGTATGACTAATCGAACAGTGGTTCACTTTCACGGTGGAAAAAAAAAGAGTTGACGTCAAAAGGAGCGGCCACGACGGGCCAGTGATCACCACGCGTTCCGAGTCATATCCTCACAGGATTCACCCAGCGGAACTGCAGCCTGCCCCTCACTGAACTCAACAAGGTCCACAGAAGCCTGAAGGTCAGGATGGCGTTCTTCCCACAATCCCCCAGGAGGAGAAAACCAATAAGACAGAAGAGAGGCTGTATCCGTGGCAACACACCACAATGACTTGAGCAACCTATACATGTGGGCTTTGTGAATACCGGTTGGATTTCTAGGGTGATTTGTTACTCAATTAAGCCTTCAAGGCATGAGTGAGATCCAGATTTATTTTCTTAAACCTTGCATCAATTATGAGACTACACAGAGGAAGGGGACGATCTTATCAAGGGGAGACGGATCTAAAACTACGATCCTGACTTCTCCCCGGAGTTGCCGACTTCGGATTTTGCAATCTGGAGCAGGGCTCTCAGACTCTGCCCGCAGAGGATTGCGGATGCTGGTGCTCATCCCAGACCATTTCCCCAGCCTAATTAGTCCAATTAGTACTTAATCATGTGTACTATTTATACCAGCGCCTCCGTCCAATACCACTGACAAAAAAATAGTACTTACTAGTTATGGGGCGCAAAGAGATGTAATCATTTTTTTATGTGAAAGCGCAGATTCATCACAGTAATTGGGTTGTTATTAAGGGCAACTGGAACGAGCAGACACAAACGCAGGGCTGTGTCCTCAGCGTGAGACCTGCCACTGACCCCTCAGAAAGCCAAGATGCAAGAAAATAATGCTAAAATGATTACAAAATCCACCGTGAACGAGTTCATCGATTGGGTTAACCGGAATGTTCCACCAATGTTGGATAGGGCTTGCAGGGGAAAGGGTGGCAAAATCTGGCATGGGCTACAAGGTCTCCCTCACGCACACACTGTACGAGCGTGCAGGGCCGCGGCACCCGCACTGAGTGTCTTCGTTATGTCATCGTTCCTCACACTTTGCCGGGTGTTGAATGTCAGGCACTCAGGCGGTGATGCGCCCTAGGAAGGGCAGGCCATGTGTTGGGCCGCGAAAATATTCAGTGAGGCTAATGAGGCCGCTGAGCCGTGATGACGAGTCTGTGGCATGGGTCCGGCAGAATTTTAATCCAAAGCATTCGGCACACCTATTCCCCACACACACCCTCAATGAACCACTGAGGTCAATTAAATCTAAAGTAGCTTTTTTTCTGATTTAAGGGACAAAGCATCCCCAGACCCCCACCCCCCAATCAGTACACACTCCCTTATCAGCACCAGAAACTTCCTTACCACAGACGCCTGATATTCACAGGTCTCTCTCTGTACTTTCGTCTCCAGTATCCCACCTGTCCCCCTAGCCTCCCCATGAAAGATCATATATGACTGGGAGCCCCTTGTCCTGAAAGCTGTCGCGTGCTGTTCCTGTCGCGTTGCCAACAGACTGAACGCGCACAGATATACACCCACAGAACCTTGGAGGGCCCTGCAAGAACTCGTGCAGCACCTTGAACAGACACTGGGGGTGCAAGAACAACGAGTGAGGAACGAGCATGTCCCTGCTTCTGTCGCAAAGGTTCCCCTTTAAGGCGGCCACATGTACAACAGCATCCTTTTGTAAACCAACTAAATTCAATTGTACATCAGGCAGTCTGGGAGGACGCCTCTGAAAGGGCAGCTCCCCCTCCACAATCCCCGCCAGGAATTCCGGGGCTATTTTTCGACACATTTATGCAAGCCTCCCTCCCCCAAAGATGAGCCGGAGATGAATAATGAGGCGGGTCCCCGTGTGTTAATGCACGGCTGTGGCCTCAGAAGCTGCCTGTGGTTGTGGGGGTTATTGTCCCAGGCCTCTGTGGGCCGGCCAACAAACACATGCCCCTGCAGCCACTGCTAAGTTGGGCACAGACCCCCTCAATGCACTAGAGGTGTGTGGCTCTGGGCAGGGTGGGGGGGGGGGGGTTAATGGATGCTACTTTCTCTGTCTCAGAAATGCATCTGGGGGCAAGAGTCTCCTCTGGCTGTGTGGCATTTAAGGGCAGAGTGGTGGGGGCATTTTAAACGGGGAGGCTGAAAAAGGAAAAATACACATGCTCTTGGTGTATTTGGTGTATGGTGGCTGAGTGAGGGAATAGGGCTAGACATGTTACCTTGTGTGGGATTAAGGAGCAGATCGACCTATGCAAAACAAATCCTGCAGAACAGAGATGGGACAAAGGCGAGAGAGAAAGACACTGAGCGACTGGCAAGACTCTTTGTGATGGACAAGTCACTACAGACCAAGAGCATGAAAAGTGTGAGAAAAAAACAAAAACCCTATAAACACAGATTTTAGTCTGTTAAGCAGAAAAAGGTCTCAAGCAATCGACAGTGAAATCGCAGAATGTCAGACCCTAGTTTCTAGCTCAGAATATTCAGCAAGAAAAACCTGACATCATCAGCCTGGCAGAGATGCTGCAAAACCTTAAACATGCAATTATATGATTCCTCAACACCCAAAGCCTTTTACTGCCCTGTTATTACCATATTCAACTTGTCGTAAATGTCCTGCTAAATTAATAAGAGCAAATCCGTGCACTTATCACAATAACAGCTCTGCCAGCACCCGATAATGACAATTCTGGTTTAACGAGAACTCAACAAAAACCTATTTTATGGGAAAGTCCCCTTCAGCATGGTCATTATGTCGCACTTTGAATTAGACACATCCTTTTCAGTTAAAAAAAAAAGATTTATTCCTATCAAATGGGACTTCATATTGTCACTGTTCCCGTTAGTATTAGTACATAATTTTTAGCTTTTTAAGTTCATAAATTTAACAGCACCTTGAATAATGTGAAGTGGCAGAATTATGCAAAATTAACAACTTTTGTGCTAAAATTATGCCCTATTAATAAAAAATATTACGCAGACTAACAAGCAAACAGTCAGCAACAATCAATATCAGCTCTTCATCCATAGAGCTAATACAACATTTGAATGGATCAACCGTCTCATCATTTTATCTACTGGAACTCCTTCAGAATGGATGCGATGTGAGATGTGTAATGAAGATCTGTAAACAAGAAGAATCTAACCAAAAGCATGCAGAACCACACAGAAGAAAATGCAAGAAAGAAACATAAATGGCCATAATTTAATAAATGTGAAGTGCATTACATATCCTTCAGTACAAGGTGCCAAAATAAGAGTAAAAGCTGTTTTTTTCTACTGTTCACCCATAGTGAGCTTTAAAGCCCATTGAATTTCGAGTACTTGAGAGTACTAGAAATACTACTACTAATAGTACTAATAGTACTAGTACTAGATGACCGTACAGGTTCGGTCATCACACCCTACCCACATCAGTACTCACAGGGTACTCACATCAGTAGCCTACACCATCTCTCCACTAGGGAAAACACCTTTCCTGAGAATAAACAATAAACAACACCTTACTTATCCAGCTGCTCAGTCCTTCCCATGGTCCTGAGGGAATTCCCTGGGTGAGAAAAGACACATTTTAACGTAATACATCAGAATTTATAATCATTATTCACAGCACTAACAGATGATTCCATGTGATATGGTACTTAAAGACTCTCTAGAGGTTTATCATATTATATGATCAGCTTATTTTCAGGCATCAACTATCAGGGAATAATTCAATACGCATTAAAGGATATTCTACGTTTGTGGATTAGCACTATAAAAATATGTTTGAGATCAGGATACAAGAAAAGGTCTCTATGATATGGTCTCTTTCATATTATAGATTGGTGGGAATAAAGGTTTTTATAATTCTCCTTTCAATAAGGTTTTATAGAAAGGATTTAGTGACACTTGCCAATAGACCTACAGAAACGGATGCAGAAACGGTCGTTAAGTTCTACAAACCGGGTTGTGCTCCCGACGACTCCATCTCTAGATCTTGATCTTATAACATGCTGTGGCTTTCTTTCAAGGCTTTACAGTGCGTCACTCCTGCTCTTCTGTATGCATTTCCCCAAAGCAGCGTGTTGTGATTCACTGGCTTGTCTTGGAAGCTTAATCCTCCCTATTTGCATTCACCCGACTACATTTGCTAAATTTTAATATTTCACCACCCTGCTTCTTAGGCACATTTGATATTTTACACACAAACATTACACTGTAGGCTGAGCCTATATTTATGATGACTGTTTTACAAAATCTAATAATAATAATAATCATCAACATCATCATGTTGATGAACACGTGAATGAATACATTCATGTGCTCATTAAGAAAAGCATGCAGTCGGTGTATTAAAACGTAACCAACACTATATTAAGTGTGAACATAATCTCCATTTGTTTGTTTAGCCACCAAATCACTAATCTAGTATCTTCTGACTATAGTTAACATTAAAGGTTTACCATTTTCCTATCTTAATATCATTGCTGTCAAACCCACCCTTGCATGGGTGGATCCTGGCAAGAGCAGGATGGGCGTCACCTGACCAGCGCTGAATTAGCCAGCCAAATTTCCATTCCTAAACATCAGCCACTTTCACACTGCAGGAACTTTTTTTCCGAAACCAGAACCTTCTTCTGGGACCAGGAACTTTTGTCACGTTCAGGAACTGGAACTTGGCCCGATTGTAGTTCCTCGGAGGCAGATCCAGAACCTTTTTTTAGTACCTACGCCAGACTACAGCTATGTCTAAATTCAGGGGCTGCATTCTTCTAAGGCTGCATTCGAAGACCGAATGTGTCACAGCAGTGTGACAAGGCTGTTCCGTTTCGAAGGCTCCTTCAAATGCAGCCTACAAATGCGCAAGTATAATTCTTTTGCCGAGATCCCAATCCTATATCACAGTAATATATTATAATATTATTTATAATTATAATCTTGTGTGTATATATATATGTGTGTGTGTGTATATATATATATATATATATATATATATAAATAATCTAGTAGTAGCCTAATATCTATTATACACACATAAGTATTCTCATTATTATAATACTCTTATAATACTATAATAATAATCATTATTATTCACAATAATGATATTGTCACGCCCAGCTCCGTCCGATCCTCCTGTGTGCCACGCCCACCTCGTTACCTCGTGTTCATACAGTACCTGATTGTTCTCACCTGTGGCTTGTTCAGTTCAACCTGTCTGTGTATTTAGTCCGTGTCTCAGTCCGTATTCCC